>JAPMNP010674502.1:0-11760 GCA_029874935.1 Atherina boyeri | reverse complement strand
AGATAGATAGATAGATAGATAGATAGATAGATAGATAGATAGATAGATAGATAGATAGATAGATAGATATGTGTGTGGTATGATAGGCCAGATATTGTTGGTATTGAGAATGAATGTTTCAAAAAGAGATATAGAACAAGGATGCATTTTAGCATTTTTCATTTTTGTTTTTAACTTGAGTTTAAGGTCATAACCACTTTTATGAGACTGTATAATCTAAATATATTTTTTATTTCAAGTTCATTCCAGCATCAAAATTATCACAGAGTAATATGAGAAAAAGGAAATAAGAGTAAAAAGTGAGAGGGTATGGCAGAAAGCATTACAAACAATGTTCAATATGACTTTAGAAAGCATGTGGTCACCAACACGCTAAGCAACGTGTGTGGTGTTGCCTAACTCGAGCTAACATTTGTTCAATGAATGTACTGGACTGATGGACTATTGGATTGTTGTACTAACACAATAGTAGACAAAGTATCACTGCAACATAAGCAATATTTCAGTGGTTTTGATCACATATGCCTCTTTTATTTGAAGGAGCATGTTAACTTTGTCCAGAGTGAATTCATGTTGTCATTTTAGAATCTCCATTTTTGAGAAACTACTTTGTTTCTCATTTTTCTATTTCCTTTATAGGTATCCAATGCATTTTAAAAAGAGTAATTAACTATTTTCTCATCACATCTACCCCCACGACTGCAAAGTTGTGACTGAATGAACTGAAACAACTAACAGTTATTACTCGTTGGTAATTTAGACGATAAAGCCTTTGTTCTTTAGAGGTGTTTATTCTTGATTATGACACTTTCTCTAACCCTTTTAACTACAATTGTTTCACATTTGTAAAATGAAGAGTACAAAGGGGAAACATAACATTATATTCATGCAAAAATTAGAAGTTTATTTGCCTTAAAACATCTACATTATAATGCACATTGTCCCGGGAGATTCTTCCCCAAATGAGCATATAAATACCATTGTAATGCAGAACAACCCTGCCCCCGATTTGAGGCAAATCCCCTATTAGGGGTATAAATCTGCAAGGCTTTGTGGGTAATTAGCGAACATGCTCGGGAATGTTAGCGGAGCTTGGCAGGTGCGTTTGATCAGTGGCAAGAGGCAAAATCACTGTTGACAGAGAAAGATGGCAGGAGGATGGAGATGGGAGGGCAAGTGGGTGGAGGAGAGAAGTATGAGGGCTGAAGGGCAGGTTTTTTGTAAACCATGCTATTTCTAATTATTTTATTTTATTTTTTAACCACAAACACACCTAACTCTGGCCTTTATGTGACATTGTTTGATGAGATTGTTGTTTATTTGATCATTATTGGGAGCTGAATCCTACAGTGTTCTATTCTGATATAAAATATCACAAATAAATGTTTTATTTTTCTGTGGTCAACTAATGAGACAATGATCAAGCCTGATCTGATTCAAATAGAAAGTATAAGGCTGGGGTAATATAATTATGACCCTAAACCAGCCGAGCTTCAGATCACACACCAGTAGTCTTGATTCATAATGAGAAAGTCTTCAAACCCCAATGAAAGCTATTAAAATACTCTCATTTTAATATTCATGATCACCTCATCATTGAATTAAGTTCTGACCTATGATTAGGCTTTTACTAAACTGCAAAGGTGATGTGTATGAAATTAATACAATGAGAATAAAATGCGATCTAATGAAGACTTTTAAATACATCTTATGCTGATGAATTATTAATATTATTGTGAGCGGGTTGCTATGGGTTCAATGAGACCTAATTAGAGAAGAAACACTAAGCTAATTTGCAGATGCCAGAAGCATAGTTTATATATAAGAGCTAATATTTGAAAGTCAAATTTAAGTTGAAAAGGCCTGTAATAACTGTTAATTAACTCTGGTTTTGTTTTTTCCTTTGACAAACTTGAATTGAGTACAATATTCGCAGGGCTAGTGCTTAACATTTCGGACCACAAAGATAAATTTCAAAGCTTTGAATAATTCTTTTGATGTGGGTATTCTCTATAGACTAGATATTATTTTAAGATCCCTTTGTTCAAAAATTCATTTTTATTATCGCTGCATGAAATGCATGGCAATTCCCCACATAACTAACCATTCCTGCAATTAACATCTTCGATCGGGCTCATATTCCTGATAATTTATACAGACTATGTACCTCCCCTGTGAGCGCTTGCAGGGTTCGACTCTTCCGCAGCTCCCTTGCATTTACAGAATCAGCTTCACTCTGATGAAAATGGAAAGTGAAACTTTAATGAATAGGACTTGACTGTCAAGATAATAAAGACTTTGAAACAACGCCGAGGCCAGTTCAACAAGCAAGTCGACAGCAGCACCAGTGTAGTGACATCAAACCAATTAAGACTGACGATAAATATTAACAGGAGTGGGTATTAACAGAACATGACTGGGAAGCCAAGCTGTAAACAAGTGCTGGATGGCTGATCATTAAAACTGTGTCACACAGTGCTGCACAGCAATGGTGAGAAAGTGATTTCAACATGAACGCTAATGTTTCCTCAGAGCTGAACACAAAGTGTTAGCTAGAACAGAATGTGGTCAATACTTGTCAATACTGTGATCACAGTTACCTGTTAAGTCACAGCTCAGACTGCATATCACATCACATATCACAGGCATTCAACTGAGGACAAAGTTTTGGGAATGTGTCAAAGCTATGAGTATTGTATACAGGTGGATGACAAATTAAAGGACAAATCAACAAAAAGTGTCTTAGTGAGATGTTTGCTGCCAGAATAACAAGAATGCATATTACCTCTGAATCAACACATCTCTGGTGCTCTACTCGAAGGATGGAGCACCGTTCTTACAAAATATTTTATTTCTATTGTTTATTAGACAGTTGACTGAGTTAGGACCAGGTATACATCTGGGGCCAAGTATATGTAGATGTAACTACTGCTATGTCTGCTGTGTCTGCTATCCATACATCTCACAAATGAAGCACTACACACTGCTCTGTAGGATGGATTCTAGAGACATGCCATTTTCCCATACATCTGTATCTCCACACAAGGCTGAGACCCAACATACAAGTTACATTTTCATTTGTTGCACAAAAAGCTATGGCTGTTGATAATATCCAGTAGCCCTGATTTTGTCTTTGTGGGAGATGATGTGCTTTCTAGTTTCTTATTTTTATTTATTTTGTTTGGTTGTTTTTGTTTTTTCTTACCTACGTACAGTACATGGGGCCATTTGCTCTGAATTTACAGAATTATTGCCCCTGTTACTGCATCAATTGCCATGTTCATTTAGATGTGGTGCAAATAGTGCTTTTACATGCCAATATATTTAGTGGGGAAGAGGAGCCATTCGTGTATAAAAATTGGGATAGAAAATAGTTTTGTGAATGTTTGTAAATTTTTATTAGATTTAAGATTGACTGAAAATTGTGGAGGTACATTTTTTGCCATTGTTTGTATAACTGTATAAGTCATGAAACTAAATTCAATAAAAAAAATAAGTGGCTTGAAAATTAATGCCACACAGTAGAACAAGAAAACTGATCTTTGTCTCTAACTTTAAAATAACTACTGCCATGTCACAAAATCATATGGTTGATTTAAAAATCCCAGAAAAAAAGCTTGACATTTGAAATCAACAACATACACTCTGTATACAATACTATCTGACTTTTTAAAAACTATCTTTTACCTGAATAGAAATTGATTCCCAAAAAATATTTAACAGCTCACTGATATCAGGCATTTTTCCAAAGTCATAAACATAGATGCCATTAAGCCACTCTTAAAAAAGAGAGCTCTAGATGTATCTGGATGATCAACTACGGACCTATCCCATGCCTCTCTATTATATCCAAGATTGTTGACAAAGTTGTATTTAATCAGCTCAATAATTCTATGAATGAAAGTTGAAATCTTGATAAATTTCAATCAGATTTCATCACGGCCCTGAAGCTATGGCCAAAGTATTAAATGACATAAGGCTGAATACTGATTCTGGTCATATGTCATTCCTGGTTCTACTGTGTGTGATACTACATACTGTAGATCAGTGGTTCTCAAACAGTTTGAGCCATGGCCCCAATATAACATACATTGGTCTTTATGACCCCTTATCAGAAACTTAAAATATAAGAAGGATAGAATTTTTTCGGTGGATTCGGTTTACTGTTGAGACAAAGCACCTACACGCCCAAAATCAATTTCTCTCACCCACATAATGCCAAATTCAGATTTTTAATATGATCTGAGTAATAACTTTGTTGCTTAAAGAATTTAGCCATTAATTCTGCAGATTAATCACTTTGCATTAACACATACATTTTTACAGCCCTGATAAAATCCCAAATTTATTTTTGATAAATGTAGTCTATAATTCTTTACAATAATCTGGCGTCACTCTGAAATTATCCTGAGTTTGGGATCCCCAGATTGAGAACCACTGCTGTAGATCACAGATTCCAGTTGCATAGGCTGGGACATTGGGCTGGAGTTTCTGAATCTTCAGGTCCAATCTAAAAGGTTGGTGTTATTTTGTTATGATTGGTTGCTATGAATCTAGTCGAGTGGCTATGACTTTGTGGAATCCCCCAAAGTTCAGTTCTTGGTCCTCTTCTTTGCAACTTGTATGCCCCCCTTTGATCATATATTACAGAACTTTAACACCAATTATCACAGCTATGCAGAAGATACACATCATTATGTGTCTGTCATTAGATGTTTGCAGCCCAATAGACTTTCTGTGTCAGTGTCTAGAGAAAATAAACAACATGAACACCTTTAGACTCTGAGCTCTTGAAATCCCTGACCAAGTTCAGAACCTTAGTGTGTTAATAGATTCAGATCTGACATAAACAACCACATCAAAGCTATCGCCAAGGCAGCTTTTTACCAAGTCAAAAACGTTAATAGAATTAAAGGTCTGGAAAACTGTAATAGTCTTTCAACAGGACTTCCCAAAAAGAGCATTAAGCGGCTGCAATTCATCCAGAATGCTTCTGATAGAATTTTAATTAAGACTAAGAGAACAGAACATATGACACCAGTTATAAAGTCTTTACACTGATTTCCAGTCAATCATAGAATAGATTTTAAAACACAATGCCAGTTTATCACACAGCCCTTTAGGCCCAAAACATATCTGTAGTCAAGACCAGAGTCCAGACTAAACATGGAGAAGCAACATCTTGCTGCTATGCTGCAACAACCTGCCTGTAAAAATCAAACCTTTCACCACTTCTAAAGATGCAATTTTGGCTTATTTTCTTAGTAGCTACGTTTCCGTGCACAAATATTTCATCAATCCAATTGAAATCAATCAAATTAGATATTCCAGCTGACATTTTTACATGGATGCCAGATAAAGTGATCTGATCAGTTGTGTGATTTCTGATGGACAGATTTAATGCTTTTGATGATTTAATGCTTTTGGTATCGTTCACAATGTGTACTAATTTGGAAATTTGTAAAGTTTTTACACTAAAGTTAGTCCTGCCTTGATTTGCCTTTCATCAAAAGCGATCCATAGGTGACTCCATACCATGGTGCACTCCATTCACCAATGAAATCTGCTTTAGCCTACTGCACACAACTCAGTTGGTTCTATGTGAGTGCTGCCATTTAACTCATACATTCATCAAGAGTCCAAGGATTCAGCAGAGCCAAGTCCTTATGAGTCTAACGAGTCAGGAAAGGACCACCCTAACCAACCGAGTGCACGGTGGATTGTTTGAGTCAACAGAATCTTTTAAAACAGGAAGTAGTTTGGTTACCACTATATGCTTTGAAACATAAATAGGCTAAATATGCTCAACCGAGCTCAACCGAGTCCCCATGAATCATGAGTCTTCAAGACTCAGTTAAAGCAGGAAGTAGTTTAAGTTAAGAGCAGGCAGTCAGCAAAGGCAATTGATACAACAAAAACACTAGGTGAAAATACACACATTAACAGTTGATTGAGCATGAAATTACCGAAAAATATAATTTCATTGAAATTCCACCCTAAATATCATATGTGGCTCAGAAACACAATAGTTGCCAGCAGCAATAGCGGGATCCGGGTGAATTGGGAAAAGGATTCAAATCGGTTGAGTCATAGGAAAGATCCGGGTTACTAACCCTGATCGGTTATGAGTAGTGCATCACTAGCCACAGTACCATTCTGTTTTGCTGACACCATTGTTTAAGTATTCCTGGAAACTCATTATGTCATCTAACCTCCACGTGTTTCAAGCATAGAAACATCCACCACAAAAACTATCAGAATGAGTGAATAGCCTGTGGTTAATTTTTCCTGTTGATCCCATGGTGAAAAGGTTTAAACTGCTGAGGTGTTTACATTTATTCTCACTGGCATTTTATTGGAACAAAAGTGCTCCATGTAATGAAACCACTGAAGAACCCCCTAATAACAGGTCATTCCGCATCCGTCTTGCATTCCTACATCTTCTCTGGACTCTCTCCAGCTAGTAAAAGTCTGTTTGAAGTTGATTCCTGCCTTCTCTCTTGCTCTGATCATTTCCTCTTGCGTTTCTTTGCTTAATCAGCCACAGCGCATGTTCAATACAGCCAGTGTGTTTATATCCGGTTGCTGATGTGTGATGCTGTGCATAAAACAAAACTCAGCAGTCATGTGGCATCCCATAAGCAAAAGTTGTGATTTTGGGGTGACGGCTCCAGAAATGTTCATAGTAAATATCACTGTCAGAAAAGCCAAGTTTTAAGGGTGGAAGGTTAGATGGCATGTCTTTAAATACAGGTTAGAAATGTATCTTTTCTCAAATGCCTTTGCCTGAAATCTACAGTGTGTTTTTGTAGAATTTTGTTATTATGGGATAAAAAACTACTTGTACTGGTTTGCATTTTAGTCCATTTAAGGGGACAAGTTGCCCAAGCGGACAGCATGGTCCCAAAAGAGTACTGTAAAGGTTGGTGACTCAGTTTTGTTTTGGGTTTTTTTTCATCTTAAATTGTCACCATTCTTATGCAAATTCTTTGCATAAATTTATTTAGACCCAAGGCATCATTACTTGCAAAAATTGAATGGAAAAAATGTCATGAGGTTAAAACTTTGGCATTAGTTTGTAAATGATTAATATTCTTTTTAATATTTATGTCTTGTAAAATTGATAACGTGCACCTCATTTTGAATTAGTCTTGAAAGGTAAAAGCATGCATATGGTGCGGCTGGTCAGAATGGGATCATTTCAACAAAATAATTCTCTAATTGAATGAGTTTAGTGGGGACTTGTACAACAATCTAGCAAATAAGAGCTTATACCAATATCATGAAAATGAAGCAACCTCGCAAAACTTTATAATCGCTTAATCTTGATATCAGATAAGACCACAGAAGCAGTATTACCTTCATGAACTGATATTGTATTCAGTTTTGAATATGAACACACCTAGAAAAAAATCAGACGATTCTACAGCTTGTTCAGGAAGTAAGCACACAGAGTACAGCTGAATGTTAGTATGTAATGTAAAAGATGATAGGTGTTGGAATGTGTGTGATTTCCAACTCTGCTGGAGTGTAAAAACAGAACCTCACAACCTTCATTGGGTTCTAAAAACCATTATTTGAGTTCATCATAAGTCAAGCCTAAACTGATAAATAACTGCTATAGTAAATGTGCCTCCACGGAATAATGTCCTTTTGAAAATGTAAAATGGCTTTTGCTATAGATTACTTTCTGGTAATTGAGAATTGAAAATATGTTACTTTTAAAGTATATTCTGAACAATAACTAGGTTAAAAACAATGTTAATTAGTTCTCTCACACTCTGAACTCATAAAGGGCACAGTAATGGGACCCCTATTATTACAATTCAACATTAAAGAATATTTCAAATGGCCTCCCTGTCTATCAACCTGATTTGAAAGTAACAATAACAGAGTGTCTGAATGTGAACCAAAGTTAAGCCCACTCCCTTCAACTATACAAAGGCTGAAAATGGGAAACTTTGAGTTCTGGTTGCTAATAAATAAGCAGGATTAACGCATACCTTTTAATATTCGCGCTGCTTAATGGGCTGACAGTGTTGAATTATCTATAGGTCTCAGTGATTCAAAAAGGACCATCAAACCCAAACTTGAGAGCAGTGTCTTGTAATTGAATAATACATTACATGTGGCAATTATTTCTGTTAGAAGCAGACTGAGAAATCAATAACCAAGGGATCAAATCAAGGACTGTGAAGCTCTTGTTTCTATTCCCCTTGTGACCAATTACATCACCACAGTTTAAACACCTGCAGAGTCACAGCTCACTGTGACACTTTCTTGCGCACTCTTACACTCTCTCCCTTTCTCGTTCACACT
Source organism: Atherina boyeri (assembly GCA_029874935.1). NCBI lineage: Eukaryota > Metazoa > Chordata > Actinopteri > Atheriniformes > Atherinidae > Atherina > Atherina boyeri. The sequence goes on along the minus strand of JAPMNP010674502.1, from coordinate 3,441 downwards.
GACAGACATAAATTGTTAGATGCTGAAGAACAGAAAGGTGCTTACATCAAGTGAAGTTTAAATGTGAGTGCACTAAATATGTATTATCTACTAAAAGTTGTACACGCTGAAATCTTGTCTAGAAGATTATTGCACTATTGTGTGTTAGATGAACTGTGCATCAAGACATAATGTAAATATGGAGTGATGGGAGAGCAATGCATCTTTGTTGAGATAATATGCACTCATTGCACAGTCTGACCTGCAGTCATAAATTATGCACTAGTTTTTAGCTCCAGGCACTATGCTCCCATGACATATGTGGTGCTGATTAAGAGAGAGTGAAATGGGTCTGTTTTAATGAACATGTCTCGTTACACAAAAGCAGCGCTCCGGTACTATATTAGGCAGAACACACAGGTGACAATGAGCCACTGACCACCTCAAAGTCTGTAGGTATTAGTGAATACAATTTGCTTTTATCTAAAATATTCACAGCCCCTAAAAAGGCAGATATCAGGTCTCATTAAATGTTGATGCTCCTGGTGTGTAAAGAGAATACTGGCTACATCAAAGGCCTTGTTATGTCCAGTGAATACCAAGTAATCCAGAGTTTCTCTTCAGGAGTGTTAAAGGCCTGTAAAAGCAGCAGTGTCTTGATCACTGCTGGGACCTTGCTTGGACTTTACACCTCCAAAAGGAGACCTCTTAACATCACAAGAAAAACATTAATGGGGGACTAGATGCAAATGAAGTGAAGACAATATTTTTCTGTAATTACCTGCTCTAGCATGTGAAGCATTGTGTTTCATCTCCCATTTGTGATGCTCGATGGGCTGATATGCTTCCTGTCATCTGAGAATGGATCATCAAAACTGAAAAAAGTCGATACAGCACAACACACACAGGCTCACCCAGGCAATAATAGCCTGGAGTCAAAGGATACGTGTTCCATGGTTGATTGATTATTAGTCCCATTTGTATTACTTTATTTTGTTTCAGAGAGAGATTGAAGAGGTTACGCGAGCACCCGTCTATTAGCAAAAAAAGAAATAATGAAATAAAGATAAATGAGAGGAAAAAGAGATCAAATAGGATGAGAAATAATACATTTACTTTCAATTACAACACATCCGGATTAACATATCATACTGATCAACATTCTACGTCCACAACTGTTAAGTATCAGAAAAGGCACTGAACTTTGCTCAACACAAAACAGTCAATATAACACAACCGAGACCATCAAAACATTGTGTGAGAAAACATCACTCCTGAGATGTTGATAGCAACAATTATAAGAGGATAGTGAATAGAGAATAGTAAATGCAACAGTGGGTCTTCATAAACCTTGGCAAAGAAATCTACAGTGTTCATGAAATAAAAATCATGGGCAGAACTGCAGATCCACATTACTCTGATGTAGAGAGGCAGAGTGCAGTGCTGGAGCAAGTTTTACAGAAGGTTAAAACATCCACAGGCTAGTTGAATGAAGACATGCACAACCAAAGGACTTAACATCAAAAGAACCTGTGTTTTCAGCTATTCTCTGTGGTGGGCTTGCTTTGCATATTTCATGACAGTGGATTTCATATCTAAGCCCACCTTTCTATTGATATGAGTAAAGCCTTTTGATATGTTTCAATTAAAGTTCACTTTTTAAATGTAATCTGCTGTTTTGATTTGAAGCAACATTTCGATTGTTGCCCTCCATTGCGACAGGGAGCCACGTTAACAGGTAGAAGCAGTCACCCCTCTGCAGTTCTTCCCATAAAGTGAAGAGCAAGAATAAGAACAGAACATTTGTTTTGTTTTTTTCTCTACATAAAAGCTTCCAGATGACCTATGGCTCCAGCCAGACCTTTAAAGAAACTGAGGACAATCAAAAGGACAAATGTGATGGGCCTCCTGTGTGAGGTACAAGATGAATGTGAAACAGCGCTCCAGTTCTGTGATGTCTTTGACCTGGTAGTTCAAAGCTGCTCCTGAACTCTGGACCCCCATTCAGTATGAGAGCACCTCAGACAAAGGCTTTGTTCATAATAAAGTAAATCCAGCACATTGTTCCTTTGAGCTCAACATCACCATTTCAACAGGAAGAACACTTTCTAGACCTGAACAAGCATGATTTTGCCCACAAATTCAACTCAAATTTTTATATGAAAAAGAAATAGAAAAAGAGAGATTTGCAATTTGATTGATTTTGAATTTTTTTTGTTTGGAGTCACACAATCGAACTCTACTAAACTCTGTTCCTGAAACACAAGCTTTTTTTCTTTCTTTCTGATTATATGAATCATTGTCCTGTTTCCAGACTGATGCAACTTGCTGGGGAACACCTTGGTCACACAGCCAAACATTGCACACATGCCAATCTTAACAAGAGTAGTTTTGTTACAGGCTTTATATTGCACTTTGATTTTACAGGGACAGGTTATGTGATGGCTGGGCACAGTGCTGTGGAGCTACAGGACACTAACTCCCCTCTCCACCACCTCCTATGGTATCAGGAGGCATGGGGAGGTGCTCCAGCCTGCAGCCATAGTTAACCATGGCAAAGCAGCGAAGGCTGGCTGCTATGGTACCTTCATTCCTCCTGAGACACAAGGATGAGCAAGCCTTTGATGTTAAAAGTATGGCTGCAAGACAATATGAGTAGCATGTGAACATCTTATCTGTGGTGTGCGCAGGGTAAAGTAAGGGCAAAGGTGTGTGATGGTGTCCACAGTATGAGCACAGTGCTAGAATAGCAACGATTTTTGTGGGTTATTCCACCCAGACTTTGAATACAGTGTTGTTTGTTTGTAGTCTAGGAGCAACAGAAGCCGGTCACCACATTATTTTATTTATTGTTTTTTTTTATATATTTGGGAGAAAAAACACTTGAAAGGGAAGTCTAGGCTGTTAAACAAAAAGGGGGTTTAAATAAATTATATTCACTTCAGTTGTTATCCCTTTGTTTAATCAATAAGAAAAATAGTAGATTAAAAACGTAAATTTAATCAAATACTGGTTTCTATTAAGAGTAAAAATACATAAAATCAGTAAGCCATTGACAGATCTGTAAATATTTTAAATAACTGATTTCTATATGTTTGACAGCCACTAAAACTCTCCACACAATTTGATATATAAAAGTGGTATGTTCTTTAATATCAGCTGTAAGCAATTCAGCCAGCCTGTAAGATGCCTGTAGCTTTTACATACATGCATGTATGATCAGAAGCCAAGCTGAATGCCACTGCATGCAGCCATTTGATTCTCCAGCAAGATCCCATGGTACTGCCCTAATGAGAAGTCTAACAATTAGGGCCACATGTTGTGTGCCTGTCCTTTAAGAGAATATTAGATGGGCATCTTTATCAAACATAGTTTTTTATAAATCCTTCCATCACTTACTATTAAAGAGATCATCAGTAAAAGAAGGCCTGCTTTCCATTTCAGAGTACACACATGGCATTT
>JAPMNP010674484.1:0-19037 GCA_029874935.1 Atherina boyeri | reverse complement strand
CCTTTCCCCTCTCCACCTCCCTCCTCACTTTGTCCAAGGCTTTGACATGTTAAATCTGCTGATTTTATTTTTCTTCCTCCTGTGGTGAGGAAGTGTCCTTTTCAAGGGTTTCAGTCCCGTACCCCCCTGCCGACTGTCTAAACCCTACCTCTGTTTGGATTGTTGTTCTTTTTCAAACAAAAGACAGAGGCGGGATTACCATTTCACTTCCTTTCACACTGTCTTTCAAGTGGCAGCAGCTGGGAATTTTTCAAGCCTTGGCTTGGCTGCTTTTGCTTCTGTTTTTCGATCAACCGTCTAGAAAGAGCTGTGAATTTGTTGAATTTAAACCTCAGCATCAGCAGTGAATAAGGCCTTTTCCTGCAAGCCTTTAGGGCTGATTTTGTAGCGAAGGCTAACAAAGTGTCCTCAAGGCTCCTTTCTGAGATGTTGACGTCTTCTTAATGGCTCTCCACAGCCTTTTTGTTTCTCATCTTGGTGCTAACTTTATGCCTCATTTAGCTCATATCAATTCACTGGACTCTACAGATTCAGCGTCTCGTTCGTGGTTGAGTTTTCCTAAAGAAACTTTAGAAAACAGCTCTTACTGGCGGTTTTTAACCATGTTTAGTTTTTTGTTGGAGATGTGGATTTTGCCCTGAGGATTATAGTCAGATGTACAGTTTTTAGACAGTCTTAAAGATTTTAAAAAAGTAACTTTCTTTCAAAGGGTTTACCGGAAATAATGGTGGAGGGGCAGGACGGCCCCTTCCTGTTCTTAGAGGTCCACTGGTTCATAGGACAATTGATTTGCTAACAGGCTTGTCCACACATAATGACTGAGCAGGGATTGATGGAGGTCTTACACCATAAAACTCCAAGCAACTGCAATTGCTTGCCATTAGGGCTGTATTGTTGTTCACATAATACCTTCATCCTTAAGAAAAGCTTTACTGATAGTGTATTGGGCTGAAGGACTTTCTCCTCCACGTTTTCTTTTCAGGTCATACTGAAAAGAAGATGTGCCCATATGCTTATCAGTGCAACGGCTTTAGAACTATTTTAAGATGCAGGTTAAGTTGCTTTATGAGCCTCCGAGGGTGTTTTTGCAGTCAATCAATCTCAGCTCGAGTGATGATGAAGACTTGTCCCTCTTCCATCACTCCCTTTGCTCCTGTAGTTGGGGCGGGTGCCAGGCTCCTCATTGCAAGATGGGCTGCTCTATAAAGTGAACCTGGCAGGTAACATATGAGTCTGAAAATGGCTGCTGTCTGTGGTAAGCTTGTAGCCTTGACACCTGGCTGCTAAGGTATATATAGTAGATAAAGAGGAATGATTAATGTTGAGCTGGTCACTAATGCTTACACTGGCAGTTATGATTGAAAATGTCCTTTTAGAGATACACTTGAAGGGCAGTTTTACCCAAATGCACTAAAGTACATTTTATTGTCCATCTTTAGTCTTGCTGCAGACCATTTAGGATTTAATACACTCTGATTTCAAGATTTTAACGTGGGACGAATGCTTTTTCTTTAGTGCCACTCTTTGGGCATTGTGGCAAACATAACATTTTTACAATTAGAAAATGGATCATTTTAAGTCTTGACTGGTAGATGCTCATGCTGAGTGGGGATGCTATATTAAGTTTATATGCTCTCCATTTACAGTTAGATTTACTTGGCTTTATAATAAACCACATTATAGCAAAAAAAGAAATCTAGCGTTTTATCTATAGTTTAATTATATTTATCTCTTTATGTCTGGTTATGGTGTTTTGGTTTTTTATACATAATTTCAATTTCCAAAATCTATCAGAAAAACTCAGCAAACAACACTGTTACAATTATGACAAATTCATTCATTGTGATTAATTCTGTGCTATATTTGACATTAATACATACTTAGTTCTGTTGCTGTAAATTCTTTACTTAACCAAATGGTATTAATTTGCAGCTGAAAAACGTTCTTAAAATCCAAATATTTCCATTTGCTTATCTGGTAAATTACAACACCCAATGCTTTGGAAGTAAAACAGTTTATATGTGAGCTGCGTTTGAGGATTCTAGGTTGTATTGGACAAAGTATGGCAGTCAGAATATAAAAAATGAACCCGAATAGTTTCAGTTTTTTTTTGTTTTTTTTTGTTTTTTTACAACACTGTCATCACAACACTGAGTGCCACAAGTCATAAGCCAAATCTCAGAGATGGTTGGCTTCAAACTGGAAAAAGTAAAAGTTAATTAATTGCTATTATTAACAAATTTATCTTGTGGGTTAACCCAATATACTAGCCTACATGAAATGTAACAGGTTCATTTTGGTAATGAGCAGTCTGTCAGAACTTGTTTTCACCGTTATTATGATGAAATGCAATTGAATAGAGTTAGACTGTCAGGTTGTACATGCTGCACAGCTTTCGCTCGTTGATAAAGGGTCCCATGAGGGCCTTGTCACTCCAGCCAGCGTTACTGCTTTAACTTATCCGAACAAACCTTCTCCTCTCTGTCACTCAGTCACAGGTCCAAACAACAGACTCTTTCTGCTCCCCTTATCACACCGACTGACAGGGTCACCGGGTTAGAACCACACTGGGCATGCTCAGTCATTCACATATTGATATTGATTTCTCTTTCTTTCTGATTTGGACAGTTTGTATATGGGCAGAGAATGAAACTGGAGGTCGAGATGGAGAGCAATAGATAGAATTCTGCCTGGTGATAGAGGATGGAGCCTTCCCTCAGACTCCATTCTCTGCTGCAGGCTGGAGTGAAGGAGCCCCACATCCCACCATCCCTTTCTGGCTGCCATTCAGCCCCATCGATCTGACTCAGGGCCCAGCCACCCCAAGGGAGACCGGGGCTCAGAGACATACTGCCTCTTTTGTGGAGGGGATCCACCAGTTCAGACTGACAGCCGACAGCGCTGATAAAAATACGTCCCCCGCCTTCCCGTATTGTCCACAGCAGACATGCTGTTAAAGATGTGTAACCTTTAGAAAGCTGGCCAGGCTCTAACCGTCATGCCGACAACTATAATCACTAGAAACTGGAATATTGCCCAAGGCGTCATACCCTTTGGCATTCTCTCATCTCTCCAGCATATCTCTATATTATTTCCCACTGTGATAGTGAAGTCACTTTCCTGAGCTCTAATAATTTAGAAATGTCACTATACTCCAGTGAGTCTCATAGGCCAATTACTGTAATGTTTCCCTTGTGTGTCTACACTCCTGCTTTTGTACATTACTTTGCCTTTAAATCACAACCTCTCAATTATTTGAAAAGTTCTTTAGCCAAGGTGTGAAATTGTTCATAGCATGTTCTCCATGTTCCGCCCTGCATGACCTGTAGCATCTGTGTCATTTCTCTCCAGGGAGGAGAAGGAGCGCTGGATCCGAGCCAAATATGAACAGAAGCTGTTCCTGGTGGGGCTGCCCCAGTCAGATGTGCCTCTGGGGCAGCAGCTGCTTCGGGCAGTGGTAGAGGATGACCTGCGGTTGGTTGTGTTGCTGCTGGCCCACGGCACGAAGGAAGAGGTTAATGAGACCTACGGGGACGGAGACGGACGCACCGCACTGCACCTCTCGTGTACCATGGCCAATGTAGTCATCACGCAGCTACTCATCTGGGTGAGTCGGCTCTACTGAGCTTTGAGAGGAATAGTCAGAGTCGGATGGCCCTTTTTATTTGTTTGTTTGTTTGTTTTGGTGAGTTGTTGGACCAGTTGACCTTTTTAACCTTACCAGATGTGCTAGTTTCTTGTTGCAAACCTGCATGATTGTAGTCAAGTCTTTAAATGCTCAAATCAATCTCTTAGAATACAGAAATAGATTAAATAAAAGTATCAGTTCTTTGAAGAAAATTCATATGGAAATCATCAAGGATTCAAGGAACTTTTTTTTCATACCATCTCAAGTTATGTGCAAATGGTATGAAATTAGGACTCAGGTCCTGGAATTATAGCCTATATAAATTGGAAAAAAACAATATAAATAGATATAAATGTGCTCTACAGAGCACAGCCCAAGTTCAGCAGTCTAAAAGCTGCAGAGAAGATGTTACTGAGCCCGGTGGTCTTGCTCTGTATGCTCTTCAGCCACCTGCCTGAGGGCAGGGGCTGAAACAGGCTATGAGCGGGATGGGTGGAGTCCTTCAGGATGCGGAGCGCCCGTTCCCTTGCATTGGGATGTGTAGAGGTCCGAGGTGGTGGGAAGGCTGCTCCCTACAGTCCTCTGTGCAGCTATATCACTATATCAGAATAAAGAATTTTAACCATTTTTTAAAATATATGTAATAGACTATGTCAACTATCTTAACTTACTGTTTTTTTGCATGTGTTTGCATAATCGATGGAACTTTTTTGGTACCACGTTGGTCAAGCTTCCAACCAGTCTGAGCTGATAATAAAGCTTTTTACTAAGACAGTTAATGACAGGATTATCATGCCCCTCAACATTGATTCCACGGCAGCAGTTAAATACTGGAACATTTCTTGTTCTCTAAAGTGACAGAAATCACTTACAAATCCATGTGCACAGCTAACAAATCAGCAGATGAGATTCAGAAAGATTGGGAGTGTTTATATATGTGGCTCTTTTTTTCATTTTTTTTTTTTTTTTTGCAGGTGTCCCATAGTGGACACACAGTCATAGCGCTTACTCTCAAAAAAAAACACCAACATCTCTGTATTGAAATACTAACATAACTGTATCAGGAGTAGTTTAGCAACTTCCACGGTGCAATTGCCGTGTAAAGTACACAAAAGTGGAACTTTTGCGTGATTTGTTGGGCTTTATCTAATTTATTTAGCTGCATTTTGACCACAAGAGCCTTTTCCAGGAAATAAGGTCTCATGAGATTACCCAGCACTTTCAGGACGGAACTTGCTGTACCCAACATTTCTGATGGGTTGAGCATTCCTTGCTTTTTTCCCCATCTCTCTGTCTCAATCATTTAATGTCTAAAATCTTCATTAGTTTGTAAAAATAATACAATTTTAGATGCATTGCAGGGACAGTTGGTAATGTTTGTAAACACGACAGCTGAGAAGATTAAGGGCTGTGGTATTTAAGCAAGTTGCAGAATATATTTGGAGAGACCAGATAAGGGACCACTAAATAAGTGGCAAATAAGAGGGGTTTTAGTAATTCCCAGTCTTTAGAGATAAAAACACCCTCTATCCATTAAAATGCAAAAATCAAATGATTTTATGTTATTACAGCTGGATTTCACTTCCTGGCTGCTTTGTGAACAGTGGGGCAGTGTGCCACTTTTGTGAGGACTGTGTAGGAGGAGGAACATACTTCAGTAGACCTAATTTTCCTAATCTTCTCTGAAAGTTATTCCTTAGTGGAAATGCAAAAGAACCAGGACAGAAATTACCCTTTAACTTCTTGAAAAAGACTGGGAGGACTTCCGTTCTGGGTGTTAATGTGCATTCAGTGGGCAGATCTTCAGTTTTACTCTCTGAGAGTTGGACTTCTTTTGAAAAATATGTAAACGTACCTTTTAAAGCCTGCATGCATGAAATGCAGGCTGACTCTCTTAGGTTGGGGATATTTATATGAACCTTCTTCTTTCTGACTTCTCTGAACTTGTCTGTCTCCACATATTTTCTTGGTTGTCGTTCCCTCATTGTTTCTTTATCTCATTTCTTGTGAGGACAATTTGTATTTACTTTTTTAAATTTTGATTTTCATGAATGTTTTCATTGAAAGAGAAACTTTGATAACTGATGTTTTTTTTATTAGATTAAAACACAAGATTGACTAGTCTATCATAATTCTGATGGCTTTCATGTCCTCCATTCTCTCCCACAGTACGGTGTGGATGTAAAAAGTCGAGATGCCCGCGGCCAGACGCCACTGTCCTACGCTCGACGAGCTGGAAGCCAGGAGTGTGCTGACATATTGCTTCAGCACGGCTGCCCCAACGATTCAAGCAGCCTAACCTCCGTGCCAACCCCCAATATGAGCCGCCGCAACCCCAACATCAACAACAACAATGCCCAGTGTGAGCTCAACCGCAGCATCAGCATCATGTAGAACCCAGAAATAAACTTCAGGGAAAAAAGAGAAAAAACCACATGAACCCACCCGTAATCCCTTCTTAGTACTTCCACTTCTATTTCTCACTGTGTAACCCAGAATCAGTACCAATGGAGAGATATTTGGAGTGATGGACGTACTGTTGATATTCCACTGTGCTGCAAATTTAAGGATCAGATATTGTACATTGTGTTTTTTATATTGTTATTTTTATTCATTTTGTTTGTTAAATTTATTCAATCTTGGTCTGAAATGATCAAGATCAGCTTTAAGTGTTATTTTTTAAGCATCAACCAAACAAATGACTTACTTTGGCATTCATACCTAACCTACGAAAAGCATTTCCTTAATGCTTGAACATTTCCTTTCATGTCTTCCCCCTCTGTGATGTGAACTGAGCTTCTAGAGAGTGTGAGTGATGAAATTTCCTTCAAACTGTCAAGACTAAGCATCATAGCAGAACTGAATAGAATAGTTGTACAAGTGACAAAACACTGATGTGGGGAGAAAGTAATTCCCTCATGATAACAGTGATTGTTACAGCTTCATAATGATGCATGTCTTCAACCCAGTCATCAGACTCTTGACATACTATTCATATACAAAGGCAAAGCAATTATAGTTAAAGAGGCCAAATGAGTTAGATACTCAATTCACAGGGAAATGGATTTGGATCATCATAAAGGAGTTGATTGCATGAATCCTATTGGATAAAAGTGAGTCATTTCCTTCACTACCCTTTCCACAATTCTTCAGTAAAAATGCAGATGAATATAAAGGAACTACGGGGTAAAGCATAATGTTTTATGGCCATTAGGTCACATGGATTGGTAAGCATACCTCTTCAATCAAAATTAATTCAAATTCAAAGGTTTGATTTGAAACTATGAAATTCTACCATTATAATGTCTTTGTTGGAATAATTTTCTGACTGACTAGATTTTGTTGATAATTGTTGACTCAAATTCACACGATTTCAGACCATAAACATCCTGAAATATCCCTTCACCTCCTGTGGCGGAAACATGTAGAACTGGTACTCTCAAGATCATATCCTCTATTGTTGCTGTGAAATTCCTATATGGTACTGTGTGCGTGTGTTCGTACATAACTGTACAATATGTTTGTGCTTATGTCTATGTCAATAACCGCGTGCTGCGAGATCGCCTGGGCATTTTTTGTTCATAAAGGACACTGGAAAAAAAGACCTACAGTGGAGATCTGGGAACATAACTGTGTTTTAATGTACAGATATCTGTAAAAAGTAGTTCTTGTTCCTTCGCCTTATTCCTTCTAAGAGCAGTCTGAACTTATTCAGACTTTTAGAGTTGATATAAAACAGCCTTTTCCTTTTCCGTGAAGCTGCCCTACCCTGAGTACCTGTCAGCCTGAAAGCAGGGAGTTAACAAAACATGTTCATGTGACTGAGTGTGAGGACAATTAAGGGATTTAAATCAGCAGGCTCATAGAGGGAAGTATAATTAGTTTTCATTAGTAAAAATGTACAGTATTCTACAGATATGATAAGTCATTTCCTTCATAGTAAATGTTAATTTGGGTAAGAGAGGACTAAAGTTTTCCATATTTTTCATTTGTAAGGTTATAAATCATCTTGGTTTTATAGGTTTACAAAGGCAGGTGTTTACAGGGCGACTAATAACTTGTTTTTTTTTCTTTTTTTCAAAAACAGTATTTCTTTCTCAGAGCCAACTGAAAATTAATGTGTAGTTAAAAGAAGACATTTGTTGAACAAGGAAATGCCAAAATTATAAAATGATGGTTTAACATTTTTGTAAATACGCTTTATGAATTGTCTTGCTTAAAGCTGGTGTAGGATGAAATATGAAACAATAGAGGAAGAAAACACCAAAATGTAAAAATATAACTCTCCTCCTGCAGCTCCCCACTCTCTGTTCTAACACATGCACTAAATACGCCACATAAATATGAGCTGCAAGGCTTTTACTTCTCATAGCAGGAATCCAAATTAATTGTAAAATGAACTGCTTCTGTCTTTCATAGTAAATCTCTATACCACTAAAGCTCTGATGATGCTGGGAAATGAAGTTGGCAGCAAAGAACATTTGGCTCAGATTACAGTTTTCACCGGATATAACTACTGACATGTAACTTAGTTCTCTTAATGTTTGTTGTTTTTTCTTTTCCTTAAGCCTGCAATTGCCACAAGTTAGATTTTCTAAACCCTTAAAACAGAGCTAATAGGTGGTACAAAAGTCTCAGGCCACTTCAATAAACATATGCAGTGGGATTTTGTCCCAGTGTTAAAATGATGCTGCCTGCTCCAGCTTTAAAGTTTGATGATGATTGCCAGCTTCTATGTATATGCAAAGTTGCAGCAAAATATACTGCAGCCCCTTTTGCTTTGCACATTTTTCAACAAGTAGTAGCTGACTAAGCGTATTTCTTAAAATGTCAACCGATTTTTTCAAGACCTCCAAAAAAAGCCACAAAAAAGCCTGTTATTATTATTATTATTATTATTAATATTATTTTTGCTTTTTTTTAACTCGTACTGTACTGTGAGACTGGCCTTATTTCTGATCATTACTTGACCAACTTATTCCACTAAATACACTTCAGTGGGATAACAGAGAAGTTCAATGTGTACAGTTATTTCCTAAATACTTATTTACATACTGTACCTTCAATGATAGGAAAAGAAAACACTAGAAACCTGCCTGTTTTAGCCCAAACACAAAGTGAAATGTATATATCTTAGCTTAATGCTTTTATCTGAAGACAAGCTCCTCCTAAAGAAACTAACTGAACTGGTGTTGGTCCTCTTGACCCACAAACCATGTTTTGATATTTTGTTTTTCTTTAGGCATATTTTTAAGGTACTTCTGTTTGGTCTGGACAGTAACAGGCCATCTTTGGTACTTGTGTATAATGATGTACATTTGACATATTTATAATGCAGTATGTAAATATATTTTTTGTTTGTTTGTTTTTGTTCATTTTCCTATTGTATTTCCTTTACGTTCAGAACGTGAAACAAAGCAACAGCTAAAGAGTAACATGTTGTATGCTTGGATGCTTGGCTGACTGTTGACCTATTAATAAACACTCAAATAAAATAATGTAGCCTTCCCTGGATTTAGGGAAATTGACACATTCATCCCGTGTATGTGTTCATCATTCACCCTGCACCTTGGTACCGATGTTCATGTACCTGCTGAGGCCAACATTTTCTCATTATCACTTCAACCAGTACTGCCATTTCATGTCCATTTTTTTTTTTGCATCCTTCTTCATCACACTTCTTGTCAGAGGCAACTCAGCCGGGCCTGTCTTGAGGTAAGTAATGCAACCTCTTCACTTCCTGCCTGCGGGACCCCCAACAGTTGCTGAAAGAGGATTAAGATAAAGAGCTGAGCTTAGTGTCAGGCAGCACAACACTGTGGGGAAAACCGAAAGATCTCAGTGTTCAGAGGAGTCAAGCCCTCACTAATCCACTTCTTATTTCCTGCTAATCTGGTTTCAGCATATCTTCATCCCCTTCCTCTCTCTGCTGGCCGGCTTTGTTTGCTCTTTATCACCTGGTCTCTCTTTTGGTTTGGCCTCTTCCTGCCACGGCACAGGCTTGACACGAAGGAGCCCCAGAGTCACGCTTAAAAGCTCTGAAAACAAATGTCCTCAATCAGCTTCCTTACTCAAAGCAATTAGAAGTAAGACTATATGTACACATACAGTTGTTTTTGGTTTCCTTGGTGGTTGGGTGTTCACAGTTTCATCAGATAAGGTAATGTTACATTATTTTTTCTGATTTGGTTTTGTAAGTAGCCGGTATGTGAGCACAAATGAGGTGAAAAAATATATTACATTACTTCTTCATGGATTTTTAACTTTAAAAAGATCGAAGATTTAATTCTCATGAAGCTAGGCTATGGTTTACTCGTTACATACCGCTGAGAAATAAAGCAAGAAATAAAAAATAAAAAAACCTGTCCTTTAATTTATTACCCTGCCTCACATCCTGGCAGACCCCCGGCCACTTGTGTTTGTTGTGGTGGGACTTGAGCGCTTGCTTGCACTGCTGTATGTTTTGATATTTCATCAGGGCCTGCTAAACACTGAGGAGGGCTCTCTGCCGCCCACCTCTTCTCAGACAAATTGCCTCCAAGATTGCAGAGGTGGGTCTGAGGCTGATGGATGGGTACACAAAGACCTGACGAGACCATATTTGCAAACATTAAATCCATATTTCCATAACACCTAGAAGCTGCTCTGCCACAGGCCACTTTTAACAGTCTGTTTAACAGGCACTTAATAATGTGTCCAGTCCTGACTTGAATGTTGCATCTAGGTGGCATTTAGCCGTGGTTCATCTTACATGTTCATTTCTGCCTGTCTCCATTTGGATGTGTTGCCATTGCTCTCACACTTTTCCTCCTTTCTTCACCCTTTAACCTCTTTACCAGTAATTATATCCACTCTGCTCTGTTGGACTCACCATTTCTCCCTGCATTCCCCACAGACTTGAACATCCATTTATCAATTTCAGCTCTGTCGTGTCTGACCAGTGCTTCCATGTTGCACTCTGGCCTTTCTTGACTGCACTGAACTCATGTCTCCCCACCTATCTACATATCCTCTCACTAATCAGCAGATTAAAGTACATCTCTGAATCTCTTTCTCTCTCCTGCAGTCGCCCCGACCATTTCGCAAAGCTATCTTCCTCACTACCGCCTCCCTTGCTCCTTTGTCTTATATAAACGTTGTGTTCCCATCATTTTCCCCAATTCTCCCCTTTTCCTCTTTGCTCTCTCTTTTTCTCCCCTTCCCCGTTGGCTTTTGCCTGCATTTTGCTGTTAATTTGCCTGAGAATGCATTAGCTGTAATGAAGGCTGAGGGCCGAGGGAATCCTCCAGGGTTCCATTAATCATCCCCCCTCAGACAGGCAACCTTGATTACAAGTGGCAAGAAATTCATTAGAGCCGGGCCTCTGACAACTCTTATCTCCGCCACTAGATCTGACTCATTAGGCAGCCAAATTAAAGCTATGATGGCCCTGATGAAACTCATCGCTTGTTTATCTTGTGCGATTTGATGCATCTGCCCATACATCACTGTAGCCGCAACCGTCCGGACCCTCCCAAGAAGTCAGGCCTCCAGTCAGCGATGAGCAGCCTGCACACTCACACAACCGGACAGTAATGAGGTCCCTCGCTCTCCTCTCCCTCACTCTGCGGGCTGGAGTGGGGAAATAGGTACACATATTTGCCCAAAAGAACTTCTGATATTTCAATTTGGGATTCTATTAGCAGAATTATGTCGGTTCAAAGGTAGAGGATTTATTGCAAATCAGAAAGGATTAACACATTTGCAAGGAAGTTAAGTATTATGGGGGTGTTATTTATATAATAGAATTAGCTTATCTGGCTTATGAGCAGAAAAACCTAGAAATAAACCTAGTCCCTCACTCACAGGATTTTGATAATGACAACCAACATGAAGTCAGTAGCTGAGCTGTATCACTGCTCCTCATCATCACCTCCACCATGCAGCTCATGGGGACTAAAATAGCATTTGCACTCTGGCACAATGTCGTGGAATTGACCGTCTATATTAGCCAGCTCTTGTACCATAATAAAATTTCCCACTGCTACTTCACATGATCATCACTCCTTGAGTCTCCATCCAAGTGTCACAGTCTTGATGTATGAGGTGGACGGTGGAATAAACTTTACCACTCATGGGTGCCCAGGTCATGGAAGACCCGCTTATACACTGAGGTCAAACGAAGATAAAGCACATTATAAGATGTGCATGAAAGGCTTGAGTGAATTGAAATTTAAAATGTAATTTCTATATCTGTTTTTGTTGAAAACATTCATGTTTCCACTGAATAATCCCTCCACACAGTTACATTAAGAAAATCCTTACACTAACAGGTTATTTGAGGTTATTTTACAACTTCAGCGGAAGCCGCAGTGAAAGGTTAAATGTGGCCTGTGTTCTGACTCTTTTTTTTGGAAGTTGGACATCAGACGCTTTCTTCCCTCTGAGGGTGAAGGGAAAATATTCTAATATGAAACTTTTCTGGAAGCAGTTCAGAGAAACTAAGCAAGCCAGAGCTGTGCATATGAAAGTTTGAATGAAAACATCAAGCCGTCTTCTCTCCTTCCTGTAATAGGATGTGGCCAGATATTATTGTAACCACAGATGATTATAATATTGCTGCCTTGAATTGTACATTTCCCATGTTTGATCTTACTGATCAAGCTATCATTTATCTGAGATCAATTGGTGTCAATTGATATGAAGCTAAATAAATAACTGCAAACCAGATGTCTGTTTTTTTTTGTTTTTTTTAGTAAATATATTTACATTCTGACATTACTGCCAGAATGTACAGTGGAATATTATTCTAATATTTGCATGCATGTTTGAATGTTTCAAGGCTAATGTCAAATCAAGTTTCTCTAAAAATCTGACATAATTACAGGCTGGATATTACAGAAGAATACACTTTCCACAACTTTGGGTCTTTGAAGGTTTTTAAATTTAAGATTTTTCAGAAACTTTTTTTCTTATTAAAAAAACTGTTTTGTTGCCATGAAATTAGATGGAGGCGTTGTCGGTTTGGGTTCCTGGTGACTGATGGAGAAGTTCATTACAGTGTGTTGAATGCGCTCAGCCTAATGAGGAACCATCAGTCCACTTGAGACAACATGACCTCCTAAAGAGAAATCAATCACTGCAGCTATTTAAAAAACACTCATCTACCTTTCAGGTCCTCATGTTTCAAGAAAAAGGGGAATAATTTGTAACTTCGAAAAATTTAAATCGAAGATGCGTGAATGAAAACATTCAAACAATAGCGGGTTTTTTTTCAATATAAAAAAAAGAAAATATCAGTTTCAAGAAAACCTTTCTGAAATCTAAACAATATCAAAGACGTTTTGCGAAAAAAAAATACAGATAATGAAATACAGATGAAGCCGATTGTGTCGTTTAAAATCAATGATGTTTCCACAGTGCAGGCCTTTAGAAAAAAAAAATATCAGGATAAAACAATTTAAAAACCATACTGTAAATCTGCAAACTTATTTGGTAAATAATAACGATTCAACCTTGATTCCAGCATTTGTATAAAGCGATTTATTAGATCAATTATACTTTACACTTGTCTCTTGTTTTCTCGTATTTCCTTCAAATTTCTTTTATTTTTCCCCGACAAATACTTCTCAAAGATGCTTACACCTGCCGAAGAAAATGTAAAACGTCTTCAGTTACATGCAAATGTGGTCAACAAATTGTACGAAACACAAAATCCAAAATTTCTTCACCAAATGAGGACATGCACATAACCAACAGAATGTTTTGGCCTATAAATAATTAGAAAATATTTACAGTCACATCTTATAGTGCCCATTTGTACCATTTTTTTTAAACCCATTTCAATTTACATATTCACATAATAAATAAAAATGACAGCATATTGCCAAATAATGATCTTTATGTCAGTCTCCTTTCAGACAAAATAACAGAGTCCTCCTTTTTGTGCTTCATGCGTTCAACAAGTCCGTGGAAATAGGAGTCGTTGTAAGTGTTCTATTATTAATATTTTTCTGATTTTTCATCTGAGATCATGGTCTGGTCCCTTGTTCTATTTGTTGATGCTGACTCCTCACAGCAAACCTGTTGACGTGCACAGGGATGGGGACCACTATTTTGGGATTTCTCACCGGTTCTCCTGACCGGTTGTTGACGTTACCAGCTTTGATCCGTTTCCACTTGGCCCTGCGGTTCTGAAACCAGATCTTAACCTGCACCTCGCTCAGTTTAAGTGCATGTGCGATCTGGGAGCGTTCAGTCAGAGAAAGATATTTTTTACAATGAAACTCCTTTTCCAGTTCGAGCAGTTGCTCGCTGGTAAAAGCTGTTCGTCTCCTTCGGCTCTTCCCAGCCGAACTGCCGGTTGGCAGAGTCTCTTGTGAGCCGGTTTTTAGTTTGCTCTTCTGGGACAGGGGGCCACAATTGTTCCCGTCCGAGAAACTTTCGTTCTCGCTGTCTGCTGAGCTGTCCTCTCGGTCGCTGCAAACTGTGTCTGCTGATTTTAGGTCCAACTTCTCGTCGTCTGAACTGTACAGTTTGGTTTCACCTAGGGGGGGAAAAGAGAACATATTCAGAAAATAGTTCATACATGTCGAAGGGAGATTATTTCTATCTTTAAGCTCGTTTTTGAGACAGCAAATAGCCCAATAGCTGAGATAAATTGCTAAAAAAGAAAAAAATATATTAAATTAAAAATAAAATATAAGATAAAAGTTTTGTCATTTTTAACTGGCAATATAAACTGAAGTTCTTTATGGTCATTATGTAAACACATTGGGCTGTTTTTCAAGTTCCCACTGTATGTGAGTAGGCTACATTTTGGCATCTGAGAAAATGTTTAACGACCTATAGGCCTATGTTTATTTTATAAAAGTTAATATGTTTTTGTATTTCCACCTGTTATAGCCTAATGTCACGAAACTAAGCTCTCTTTCTGGAATCAACTTTGTTTTAAAAAGCCTGATCCTTTATCAAGCTCTATCGACAAGATTAGCCAAATAAGATACATGTTGAATTGTTAACATTTATGTAATGTGTGGCAAAACTGCACTGATAAAGCCTTCCAAAACTTTCGCCATGGGCAAATAAGGTGTCCCTCAAAACATTTTACATACAGTGGCAACTTTTTACGCCTTGAGGATTAATTACAATGAAATGGCTTTTATCTTTATTTTTATTTTTCTTTTTTTAAATAAAAGAGCTTAACCTTACCTGATATTGTTTGAAAAGTTTCCGAGAAGTTCAGCAGATCAGAGCTCTTGTCCCGGCTGTGCAGTTCCTCGGAGTGCGGACTTTCCTGTCTCCTAGTTACAGAGTCAGCGGCGCTCAGACGGGGGCCAGGCAGCTCTTGCGGTGGGTAGAAACTGTCCGGAGGATCCGAGAAGCTTGGCATCGTTGTGGTGAGCGCAACCATGGATGGCACTCCTTGTCCCAAACTGGCACAGAACGTGTTGGTGAGCCGTCCTGCAAAAGAAGCCAGAGGCGCAAGTGGAGGTATACCAGACGATAAAGGCGAGTGGGATAAAGCTTGTGGGATAACCAAAGGTCTGTACGGCATGAACATGGGGTAGCCCGTGTAGAGCAGGTGTCCCGGCCTGGGCTGGGGGGTTCCTATCAGGGAGTCGATTGAAAACGCCGTCCCTTGACCACCCGGTCTCTGCATTTTTGCAGGCAAGCACTTTTATTTGGTGGGAAGTTGAAAGGAGATGTCCTCTCCTCTGCGACGCGCCAAACTTTCAGTTTAAAGACAGAGTTGGTTGAAAGTGTGTCCTCTGGCGTGTTGTCATCCCTGGGAGTGGACTGCTTCTCCGGATCTCTGCACTCTATAGGCGTCAGTCAGCCGGCCGGGCGCTTTGTTGTGTGCCCAAGCGCTACCTTTTTTCCCTCTTATTTGTCACACACTGAGACATAAACACACGCTCTCTCTATCTATCTACCTCTCCCCTCTCTGCGACTCCTCCCTCCGCCCCTCTCCGATGCACCGTGTGTGCGCGCAGAAACAGAGGGCGAGAGCGCATTGGTTATCATCTGCAATACAAGAGGAATGAAAAGGGGGTGTTTCCCTGGGGGCTCATCCATCTTCCTCAAATTACGCTTCATTTCCTTATTCAGCCTCTGACTTTTTGGCCGTCTTGAGAGGCGGTAGTTTCCCAGTGGAGACCAAATAGAGGAGTCGCCCCCCTCCCCTCTCCAGCCCTCCTCCCCCTTTTTGCCAGGTTCACCATTGACTGCAAAAACGGTGTGAGAGACTGCTCCAGCCCTTCCCCTTCTATAATCGTTGACCACACCAACCCAATCAGCTATTATTAATTTTGATTGATGATAAGTAATTACTCTGGATTCAAGGGACAGCGAAAAACAACGGTGGCTTTTGTTGGAATATTGGGACCGATGGGCATCAGAGTCAAGAGGGAGGAGAGGCAGATGTTTCTCCGCTTTCTGCCCTATTCAGCACAGCTAAAAACAATGCGTTTGGCTTCAGAAAAAGACGTGGTGCAACAATTGTTCCCTGGAGAGAGATACTCTGTGCGAAATTAGAAGCAGATAAAAGACGTTTATGCGAGGTCAACAGCAGAGCGGACACGGACACAAAAGTGCCCAAAGTCAAATCTGAGTGGATTTTCACTTTGTTTGAAATGGAGGAAACTCAACTGAAAATGAATTCAAAACTGTACTGGTCATTTCTTTCTTTTTTCCCCCTCCCTTCTTTTTTTATTTATCTATTTTTTATTCAAAAAATGATGCATATATTTATTTTTGCACTCATTGGAATAGTAATTTGTCTCTGATCAAACTGCATGTAAAGAATAAAAATCACTCTTCTCTTTTCTTTAATCGCAGATAATCTCACCTTTTAAATGGCAAAGGGAGAGATGATGATTAGCCCTATTGAGTCATGGGTGCCCGAGCTCTCCAACCGGTCGTCTGATTGCACGAGGACATAAACATTATCACCACCGACTCTGATTAGCAATGGAGGGCCAGGCCAGGCTAATTCTTATAATTGCAACTGACTTCAGCAGCACATCTCTTTGATCTATTGAAACCAGTTGCCGAGCGCCTCGCTATCCCTTTTCCAGTTTTTCTATTCCAACCTCTTTGCAACAAATTAGGTTCTTGTCATTTTCCCCCCATTGAAATAATCCTATTTCTCCTTAAAATTGGCAGCACTTACATTAAGATGGTTTGGACTAAAAAATTTAACACATGGACTATAAAACAAAACAAACAAACAAAACATGAAAGAAAGAAAGAATGAAAGATGGAAAAAAGAAAGTGATAAAAACTATTTTTTACCTGTCATGGAATTTAAATTTGATTTACAGTTTTTTTTTTTTTTAATAAAATTATTTTGTTTTAATAGATTATATGTGGAGAAAAACAAGTCCGTATATCTTTATTTTTGTTGATGGAACATTGCCATCATTTTTAAATTACTTGCTATTTCTACTTCATTAAATAACTGTAAACTACTAAATATGTTATTTAAAATATGTTATCTAAATACGCTTTTTCTTTATAAGAACTCTAATGTGATTCAAGCGTATTTTATAAAACAAAACTAAAATCTTGTAGGCCTACTTATTTTTGTTTTATTAAAGAAAAAGTTCACTCTGTCACTTTTTCCTCTCGAAAATCTAAAAGCAACAAACACCCATCAGCAGATTCCAAAAGGAGAAAAAATAAACAAAAAGCAATAAACAAACAAACAAAAAAACAGGAAACAAAAGAATAAACAGCACAGTATTTATGGCCACGGCAGATCTGTTTTATTTCATATCAAGCATATTTTTTTAATATAAAACGTTAATGTTAATAATCTCTGTGGGTACAACTTGTGCAAATATTTTATGGTAATCCTCAAATTAATACATTATCATTGTGGGAATTTACATCAAACTATGAAGAATAATGTGTATAAAATCCCAAGCTCTTAAACTTACGTGCACAAATAGAAAAATAGATACAATATCATATAAAATATAAAATTGCAAATTAACTTTCAGTTTTAGTCGATAGCTCCCTCTAGTGGTGTCAAATCATACACATTCGCTGAAACAGTTCATGAGGGTTAAAGATGACAGGAAATAATCAATTGTTTCCATCATGTGTAGCCATCATGTGGCAGAGTATAATGTAGATTATTTACATCAAAATCATTAAAATTTGAATCACCCCTTAACATTTAACAGCAGCCTTCATTACACTTAAAAAAAACAACACATGTTTTTTCATTGGACATATCCTCTATATTCCAGGAGCAGGTAGTTCTTGATGAAGGTGGGCAGATCAAGTTTTGGGACCACCTTGTGAACCCGGCCGTCCAGGAAGCTCCTGACTCTGCAGCGAGCTAAGTGCTGTAGGGAGCGAGGTTTCATTGCCAGGGAAAAGATCGACTCGTAGAACTCTTTGTAGTTCTAGATGGATTAAAACACAGATTGACATGAATAAATCTAATGTAACATTGCAGTTTTCACCATACAGTTTCATTAGTCATTTATACCTTAAAAAAACAATTTACCTTTACCTAAATGTGAATATCAAATATGTATGAAGCAGATACCAACCCACAATCTGAGATTTTTAATTCTATCCAAATGCCTTGCGTTATTTAATTTTTTTATTAGATCATTTGCAGTCATGTAGTCATAGCGGTAATCAGATACTCTGAGCAAATCATGTCATTTTAGGGGGGAGACATGGAAATAACAAAAATATGAGGAGGTACTGTTTGCGGAGAGGGAACACATTTATTTAGAAATTTTAAAAAACAATGCTTGCCTTTAATGCTTCTTCAGGCACAGATTCTGTCCAGGTTTCTGTGACTTTCAGGTGACTATAGGCATTCAGGAGAACCTCGATGGTGCGAGGAGATTGTGAGCAGTGCTTCAAAACCTGAAAAGATGCATCACAATCAGACTCAGAATCGTTATGGTAGTTCATGAGCAAGCTTCTGACTCCATATAGCTGAAGAAATAAAGTAATTAAACACTTGTGAAATGAACAGATTGGTCTTCCCTCCAGGGGTTTAACTGGAAATTATGCAATTAGTGCTAATTAATCTCCTATTAACACTTGCCTAATTAGGAACCAGGCATTTTGTCTAGTGCACGTGGGTTCACTGATAGTTGTAGTCTGTTTCCCACAGAGAGTGCAACACTTCATGTTGTGTCATAAAATGGTAATGATTTGAATGTGAACTTGTGAAGTCTGCAAGAACAGTTGAGTGTTTCAAGACTCCTAGTCAAGGTGTTACATGTGCAGCACTTTCTAATTAGGAAAAATGAGCCACCTTGATGGCTGGCAGACTAGTTCATATTCCTTAAAACCAAACTGGACTGCGTTCGCCCTTACTTAAAGGTACCGTATGTAAGATTCTGGCCGAAATTGGTACTGCAATCATGTGAAGCCGTAGCCTATGTAAGAAATT
>JAPMNP010674481.1:0-10900 GCA_029874935.1 Atherina boyeri | reverse complement strand
GCATAATTCTGTGATGCATTTGGTTTGTACGTTAATTGCATATATGGCAATAAAAAGACCTTGAGCAAAAAAAAAAGTGTTTTGTGAAAAATAGCAGCTAGGTGTTGCTAATAAAATGCACCTGATGAACTGATCATCAATAAGTGTGAGCACCACTATAAAAGCAGATGTTTTGGCAGAAGTTTGCTTTTTCTAGAGCATTCAAGTGTGTCAACACAATACCAAGAAATAAGACATCAGATACATTAGAGAAGTAATAAAGCTTCTCCTTAATCTAGGAAGTGTTATAAGCCCTTTTCCCCAAAAGATATGATTCCAAATTTCTGAAGTGAGAAGGATTTACAGCAATAGTTGACAACATTCGAGTTGTCAGTTTAGAAGTAGACAAGCCAGCAAGTTCACCTCAAGTTCAGGATGTGCAGTGCTCAGAGAAACTGTATGAAACCTGAAAGACACATCTCTTCTCAGAGTCTACAGGTCTCAGTTAGCATGTTAAATGTTAAAGCTCATGGCAGTACAGTTGAAAAAAGAAAATATAAAGGCTTCTTTGGAAGGTTTGCAAGGAGAAAGTCTTAGGTTTGCACACCATAGTTTTGAAAAGTTACATCTGAAATAACCAGGGGGCATCTGGAACGATGTCCTTTGGCCATATTATACCAAGGTAAAGATCACTGATGATAATTATCTATATTTTGACTAATGTACATTCATTCATTCATTTTCTCTAACGCTTATGCAATTCAGGGTTGTGGTCAATTAGCAGGCCAGGGTACACCCTGGACAGGTCGCCGGTCCATCACAGGGCCAAAACAACCACTCACTCCAACACAGTAAAACTACAAGAGTAAAATGTATTCAAATTGAGGAAATTTTTACTCTATTTTGGACAACATTTGGTCCCTCACTAAAAATAGTTAAGTTTAATCGGAGTAATTTCTCTTCAATTTAGAGTACAATTCTACTCTTTAATAGTACAATTTACTCTATATAGAGACAATTTCAATTGACTCTCACTCTATTTTTACTCCTACAGGAGGAACTACAAATTTACTCCACGGCAATTTACTCCCTTCGTTCTTTCCCCTCAAATAATAGCAAAAAATACTATTTTTCTAGGAAAATTATTTCAACTCTGGAAATTTTATTCATTAATATTTGCTGTGTAGGGATAATTTATTTTAGAGTGACAAATTAACCTAACATGCATGTTTGTGGACAGTGGGAGGAAGCTGGAGTGCCCAGAGAGCACCCACGCAAACACGGGGAGAACATGCAAACTCCACACAGAAAGGTCCCCGTTTGAACCCCTTCCCAGCCGGGGCTCGAACCAACAACCTTCTTGCTGTAACCATCTTCTTGCTAACTATACCACCATGCAGAACCATTACACTGTGCAGTCTGTACGTGTCTTTTTTTATTTCAACCAATACATTGAAATTTGAAAGCCAGCTCATGCATAAAGGAAACATCTCGTGCTGAAAATGCGTGAAGGAATTCAGCAACTTAAACAGTTGCTGCCCAAGTCAAGAATAGCTAACTTTTCAGTAGTTTTGACCCTTTTTTCAGCAAGCAGCTGGCAATGCTAGAGCTGTTCACATTTTAATTTTATACTAAAATGGCAATATGTAAGTGTACATTTTCTTTAGCAGAGATAAAAACCCTAAGGGACTGCATATATTTTGCTGAGCTCACAGACCAATGTGAGTTGTTTGCTGGCAGTCCAGGTGCAGAGAAATGAACAAAAATAGCAGAAAGCAAAATAGCATTTGGAGCAAAAGTCCCTGTCAAGACCTGTTGGGGGAAAAAATTTACTTTGTGCCATGATTCACCGAGCTTGTCCCATATGAAGGGGGTGAAAAGCTGAGAAGTGACAAAGATCAGCACCACTAAAGCTGGTTGAAATTCAATGTTTGGCTGAAGGACCATTCAGCCTGGTGAACAGCCTTCTGGGTGCTCACGGCTTCACAAATCAACATACTATCCTGTTGCCCTTTTATGGTCAAACTTCCCCCTGCTGATTAAAACAGGAACGAGTGATGCAGCACTGGACACCAATTAAAATGCTTAAAATCACCTTTAGAAACACTCTCCTAACCAGCAACAGTCCCAACTGTTGTCTCTAGAGCTTTTACACTTGTGTTAAGAGGTTTTGATGTGCATGCATCGGCTCTGAAGCTCTGCCATTGCAGAAGGGTAAAGACCCTGTACATGAATTTAAAAATGGCTTCTGATATTTCTTAACTCTGATGGCAGTAGGGTGCGAAGTTAACACAATAATCATTAAAAGGCACAAATCTCCTCTGTTGCAGCAACATACATCTTTTTCACAGTGCATGAAACTAAGTGAAGATAACATAATCAGTAATGTAAGACTGACCCTCCATCTATTGTTTAAACCAAAAAGACAGTTGTCCACTTATCACTATCAGAAACTCGGTGCGAAGTGCTTTTAAATCTAGGCTAAAACAGTTTAGAGTTGCAGCATAAAACGTCACAGCTCCAACACTCGGACTGTGTTTGTGCTGTTAATTAGCGGAGCTAAAATATGCCGATTGATTATTACATCAACTTCTCTTCACTCTCAGCTGTCTGTATACATCTGTCCTCAAGACAAATTTGACTGCATTTCAACCTCTCCTGTTTCGGTATGTCAAACTATCAACCTATCTGCCTGTCCTTCTATCCTTCTCCTGTCTCTTCTGACAGTTCCATCATCCTCCTCCTTCTGTCCGTCTGTCTGTCCGTCCTGCCTTGGCAGTGTTGACAGCTCCTTGGTCTCATGCCGTCGCAGTGTTCTGCTCCGTCATGGCCACTGGAGCGACGCCTGCACTCCCTCAGCCGATGGACAGGTAACCATTCTTTCTCACTATTTTTTTTTTTCTTTTACTCAAATTTTATTTCCCCTCAAAAGTTTATTTGACCCATTCCCTCACTTGCTGCAGCACTCAGGCTCTATTTTTCTGTCATCCGTTTCCATCTCTGTCTTCCTCTACAGCTGAGCATCTTGTTGCTGGGGAGCTGATAAAAAAAACAGGAACTGAGAGGCTACTGACAGAAATTAAGCCTTGGGATCGGTTGCTCAGAAAATCTGCCAGCCGATCCCAAAGCATCCTTCCCCTCTTCTCTATGCGCACCCATGCACCTTGACTCCTGAAACCATGTGCCCACCTAAAAAAAAAAGAAAAAAAGGAGAAACCCCAAACTAACAGCTCATGACTCCTTGAACACAAGAGAGCAGAGCACAGCCAGACATCTTCACTTGAATTATACATCAACTCTCTACATAAAACTGTTTGATTGCGGTGATGAAGAAAACTGAAACAGACAAGTAGCCAAACATTTTCAACATTTTTGACGGCAAACAGACAGAATCTGTACTTGTGCTTTAAACATCATGTTTGCCAAATCCCATTCTCTGGGAAAGAAGCCCATCTATGACGCTTCATACCCAGTAACCTCTGTTGGTAAAAACGCCGCAGTACAGCACAGTACAGAGCCCAATCCTTACAAGTAGGTCATGGGGGGGTGGGGATTGGGGGAGGTGGGGTGCAGCCCATCTGGAGCAGTGCATTCTGAGTAGTTGACTGCAGATGAAGGGAAAAAGCAAGAGGATGAGAGAGCTGCATTGGGAAAAATGAAAAAAAAATTCTCTACATCCTTCTTTATCCTTCGCATTTTTTGGTCTCTTTAACCTTAACTCATCAAATTGTCATATGCCCTGCCAGCCCATTTCACTGGCTCAAAGGGAAGTCACTCACATGAATTAAAGTGTGGGAGGTTTAGATACATAAAAATGTGCAAAAAGCAGTACCTGAGCAGACCTCATGGTAAGTGGGGTTGGGTGTAAAACCGCCGGCGTAGCCCACCTGCGTAGAGAAGACTCCTGGAAGCCGCCAGAAAAGTCTCTCAGCTCCCCAGAAACAGCCCATTCCTGGATGTACACACACAAACGCACGCACAGTCAGGGCTTTTGTATTGTGACACCACTTATTGTCAAACCAACATTTCATAGCATGTTACAAAAGCTCCAAATACAAGATACTCTGTGACAAACATTCAACAGAAGATCTTGTATTTGGTTATTCCTGGTTTCTCTTTTCTTTTAAAGGCTGTGACTGAGCCATCTTACCAAACATGATGGACTCCATGCCTTCTGGGAAAGGCTCCACAGTGGGGTTCCCATTGACTGCATGCTTGTCTGTGAGAAGAAACAGTGAGGAAATATGCTGTCAGATCATAACACTGCGACACAATGGTACAAATGACAGTGTGAGAGCAAAGAGGCCCATTAGCAGCTTCAAGTCGGCCTCATAGGTCCTCACTTTGTTACAGGCTGACCTAGGCTGGCGGATCAGAGCAAGAGGCCTCTGTGCAGGAAGACATTAAAGAGATTACGCTGCTTTGACCGCCATTCTGACTCTCCCTGCTGTCTCCTCCTCAATACACACAATTAAATATACTGAAGCAGTTATTTCTGGATCTGTCTTACTCCAATGTATGTTAAATGTGTTTAATGTTCAGCCTGCCCCCACAGGGTGTCCGCAAAGCTAAAACACCTCAGGGGCATGCAACCGTATAACCTCATGCGCAGAGGGTGGACTTGCAAGTAGATACGGTGCTATCCTAATCTTTATCATGTTAAAAATACCCAATAAGTAAAACAAACTGGAGTGCTGAGAGGTGGCACTCCACTGCCAACCGCGCTGCATGGAATTAGAGCGCTAAAAAGGAAGTGTATATGTGTGTATGTGTGTGTAGCCCACAGATGTGTCAGGAGGATTAGGGTTTAAGAAGACTGAGGTGACTTAGCGTGCAAATCTCCACTAAGCAAGCCTGGTTTGCACTGCAACCACTAATATTAGTCTACAGATAAACAGGCCACAGGGTACACCAAGAGCTTAGTCATATACCAATAATGGATGCTAGCTGCAAGTTTAATGTGTGATTGCTCACTGGCAGCAGTAAGATGTTGTGTGTGACACTGGCCTGAATACAAACAATCACTAATCTGATACAGACATAATAGTTTATTTCCTAGACAGGCCTGGGATGATCCTTAACTGTGACAAAAGGCCATAGGCCAGCAGCTACCTGCAGTTTATGTCAGACTTAAAGAGATTACCATAAAGCCAGACTGCACACATGCACTGAAAAGAAACTGTTTGGCCATGCTGGAGCCCTAAAGATAAAGTTCTTTGAAGAATAAAGTAAGAAGAAATAAATAAAAAAAACACTTGAGCTGATAATACTCGTCTGTGTGCAAAGGCATTTATTTGATATCTTACAAAACGGTTTGGTTTTTATGTGCAGTAACAGATTGTAGAAGCATAAAGGACTAAAATGTCACAGAGGCCTGGCTGCCCTCAGGCAGCCGCTTCCTGCCCTCCTGTTGTGCCACAGTTCTGGCTTTTAGCAGCAGGTTGTTTGGCACTGCCAGGTCATGTTCACGGGCACAGTCAGCTGCAATCAAAGAATATCCGTGTCAGTGACTGTGCTGGCTGCATTTTCTGACTTAAAATGGTGAGAGGAGAGAGGAAATCTTCATCCCTCCTCATCCCTCTGTGAACTTATATTGTCTCAATCCTCCGCTCACTTTCGCCCTCTTATCCCGTTTCTGGCCACTGCGATAAAAGGTGCCGAAGTTGCCAAATGACTGTGAGAGGGAGAATGAGAGAGTGAGAGGGAGACAAGTGTGAGATAAAGGAGGAGGAGGAGGAAAAGAAGTGGGAGGAGGAGAGATCAGGCTGCCAAAACAATGAAAGGAGTAAATAGCCAGTGAGAAGCAACAGATGATGGTACCAGGGAGGCACTGAAGGATTCTTTTGGCTTTCATAGTGCCATGCCTTTAGGCGCTATACAAAAAGCCTAAACACTTCTTCCAAGAAAGAAGACTGAGAAAACAAACACACTAGTAAGTAAACAAACACAAGAGAAGAGGTAAAAACTAAGTTAGCCAAGAACCTGTCGATGCGACATTGTCCAAAGCCAGCCAAAACTCCCCGCCCTCTCATCTCACTTGTTTTCCATCTTCACTTAACACTCTTTCTCACACCACCTTCCCATCATCCCTCACTTTCCTTTCGCTAACACCTGCACGGCTGTGTGCGTGCACACGGAAACACAATCTGCTGCACAATCGTTTGCAAATCAACCTCTGCAGTGGGTATTTGTCCCATGGAGCGTCTGGCAGAGGTCCAGACGGTGCCATGCTAGCTCTTTTCACTGTGCCTAGTCCAGCACCCCCACCTCCCCCCTTCACCAGACCAGCACCCGCACCTCGTTCTGCCAGACCTACCCCTACTTACACACACAGGCACTGAGAAAGAACTGGCTGAATACCCTCACTACGCTGCCTCACTACGCCAGCAAAAGAAAGAATAGAGGACGACAGAAAACAAGCAGGGAGGGTGACTGACTGAGCTCACAAAAGAAGGAAACAGGCTGAATATGGGGGAAGGATTCATGAAAGGATCTTTTTTCCAACTTGGATGAGATATGGGCGTAATTTCTTTTGTGCGCTTTTGTTTTCAAGGATATCTGGAAAAAGCAGTTCACACTATGCAACACGTCGGGACTGAAGCGAAAACACTTTGGTTATCTTTTGTTGCTTTTAGCATACCAGTTGTAGGAGGCTGGACCACTACCAAAACATCACACCGGACCCCCTTCCATTTTGGTTGAATCAAGGTTACCACCTGTCAGGGCGCAACAATCTATCTGTTGATTAGCGGATAATAACGCCCAGTTTGACTGATTTCGATGGGTTTTTAGTCTTTGTTACCCTCCAGTTCTGCCTGTGGTCCTGTGTTTCTCACCCGTAAAACTGAAGTCCAAGTGCTGCTGCCTCCGCGCACAGAGACACGGGAGAGGTACTATCCCTGGATGCCAAAACTGGTGATAGAAGGTCGATTTCCAGGCTGCTCTGTTTATTTCCTTCCAAAAATCCTCTCTTTCCCTCTCTCTTCCCCTTCCCTCCCTCTTGCTGTTCCCCTTTCTAGCTTCACACAGGTTGGCAG
The DNA here is from genome assembly GCA_029874935.1 of Atherina boyeri. Classification (NCBI taxonomy): domain Eukaryota; kingdom Metazoa; phylum Chordata; class Actinopteri; order Atheriniformes; family Atherinidae; genus Atherina; species Atherina boyeri. The sequence goes on along the minus strand of JAPMNP010674481.1, from coordinate 3,884 downwards.
GGAGTCAGGCACGAGTCGTTGTCGGAGGCTGATGCTTTATACTGGTGCCAACTACCCTCTGCTGTACGGGAGGATGGGTAGGGGGAAAAAGAGTGGGGCAAAAGAAGGGAGGGGGGAAAAGGGGGCAAGATNGGGGGTGTGATCCATTTTTAAAAGCAGTAAGAGGTAAGTAGAGAAACTGCCACTGTTGCCTTTAAATAGCAAAGAAAATTAAATGCTTAACATTTACAGCTGTCCCCATCCAGGGTGGGGAAATTGTCCAGACTTTTAAAAGCATGACTTTCAACCTCGTCAAAAGTTCAGGTATCCTAGCAATGGAAACAGTTACTATGGAGAACACTAACTACAACAGTATCACCGCTATTACCTCCTTCCAGAAAGATGGAGGCACATCCTGTTAAGGCCTCCTCAAAAACCTCTCAAGCAAGTTTGATAGTGAAAAAACATCCAACGAGCCAGCAAGCAGGTCTCATTTGAACTATATATGTAAATTTCACATTTAAAAAAAATCCTTTAAATACACCCTCTGCTGATAAATCAAAGGAAACCCATCCAATTTGTTATCCAGCCTGTGCCTCATGGAACATGGATGCAAATGCACACTGGACTAAAAGCATGGTAGACTTTTCTAGCGTTACAGCTGAATCATCTTTCTTGCTTTTAGAAGTTCTTACTTGAGTAAAATGACCCAGAAGTAGCTAATTAGCAGCCTTGACAAAAGCTCCTTACATTCTCTAAATACTGAGGAAATGAGCTTCAGTGTCTTCCTTCTTATCTCAGTTAAGATACACTTGTTCATCCTTTACAAAGGGAGTTAATGCTCTCCCACAATTCCTTGCAGCAGCAACATTAAGCACAACACATGACAGTTCATGTGTGAACAGATCAGAATATTAATCATAACACAGAAATATGAACTTCAACATGAAGCAATAATAGACATTTTCAGACTTAAAATGACATGATACCTTACGCATCAGTTTCACCACAACGTCCTGATGTTTCTCTTTGCTAGCCGCCATTTTCTCAGTTATACTTCTGTCATCCACCTAATATTTATTCCATCAAGATCAATGGAAAGGAATACTAGCACACAGTCACTGGGCCAACAAGCAGAACTTCATATTTCAGGATACAATCCTGTGTTGTGGTAACGGTTAAAACATAGGGTTGCAAAAATACATGTAGGGTTCAAAGTTGAAAACTATCCATGAGTATTAACAAGGATATATGGGAATTAATACAAATATATGGGAATTAACCAGGAATTTAAACTGAAAGTTTATTTTCTTAACAGGGAACTTAAATATAGTTGAGGAAACTATATTGTAGCATAATCTTGGCTAAAAGAACACTTAAATATCTATGCTATTAAAGGTGATCTATAGAACTTTTTCACACAAAAGAATATTTTTTAAATAATAATACACCCACAGAACGTCAAACGGGGTGTAGAATAAAAGTATTAATTTTGGAGAAAAATAAATATTTTGTCCAAAAATGATGTTTTTATATTTTTTCAAGGGTCCTAAAAACGTAAATATTTTCCTTTGGTTGACTTGCCTTGACCGCAAGTGTCTCTCAGCCAGCAGCATCAGACCGTTGATGTCATAAGAAGTGGAGCGCACGGGATGCCAGATCGTTTGCTAATCTGCATTTACTACCGTCGGCTTTTTGCGATCTATACATGTTTTACACGGTGATTGTTGCAGTGTGTAATGGCATCATATGGCACACAATAAAGAATTCCATACATTACTACGTAAAACTCATCGCTTGACATCACAGCAGACTATACAATCACGGCTTCTCCCCCGCTGACATTCGGTGAATCTGGCAACCAGTGAAGCTGACGGTAGGAGCAAGAGCGGTTGAGTATAAAAACGCCACCTACTGACCGGGAGGAACCAAAGTTCTATAGATCACCTTTAAATCACATGCACACTGCAGGGTTATTGAGGCCACGCCCCTACATGCACTTTGCATTCCTCCATCACATGCACTGGTAATTTCTTCAACCCTGGAGTACTGAGGACACACTTGAGCTTGCGAAATGCATAGTGTAATGTTGAGTAATATTTTACTCAACATTCATGTTTTTGTTACTCCATGGGAGAATTGATCTTGTACAACAGCTAAAGTTTTAAAAACTTGTACTTGTACTGTTTGTTAAAAGGTTATGTTTTCTAAAAAAAGAAAGAATTTAAATTTAAAAAACAAAATCTTGATATTTATGTTTGGATATGAAACAGTTTGTTGAAATTATCACCAAATTATATTCCATTACCCCAAAGTTTTCAAATTTGAATATTTCCAAAACTATCCAGCTTGACTTTGACCCATGGAAAATTTTCTAGACATTTATCAGAAATTTTGCAACCTTAGCTTCGCATGTGCAAATCCCTCTTGTTTATTCATCTGTTTGTATACCTTATTTACACCCTTTCTCGTTCCTTCATTCCCCTCCAAACTCTTTGAAAAGCCTAAAAGCAAGGGCATATGGAGAGATAACAGAAACAACAGAAATAATGCCAGGAATATATCTTCGCCATGAACCTGTTTTTAAGAGTTACACCGAAGCCTGTAACAGAGATTGATTTTGGTCAGCTGACCTCCCCCATCCTGTTTAGAAGAAATATTGGCAATCTATCCTGCACTGACTCAAAATAATAGCTACTGTGCCCCTACCATGTAGCAATCTGCCACTGGATCATTCTCGCCAAGGTCACAGAGTACATCACACAAACTGGAGCGAGGGATGGAACGCAGGACAACGGGATGTCTGAACAAGAAATGAAGAGTTTCTTTAAAAGGGGCTGGAGGGCTACAGACAACTTTCAAAATTGTGTGTGTGTGCACTCATATGCACACAAGGCCGGGACGGCACAGGACATTTGTGGAGACAGTCCTTGCAATCCTTAAATTGCTCATGCTTACAGGCCCACACCGACAAACCCAGTCTACATCTAAACTACCCCCTCTTCTCCCCCACGGTGAAAGGGGAGGAACAGATTTCTGCCATGCCGTGTCTCCGAGCTGCTTCAACAGACGGAGAAGGAACTTACGACTGGGCGGAGCCTTCATGCGCATAATGCCCAGATGGACGCTGCGGCACCGCTTCCTCCCATCCACTCACACCCAGCTCCCATAATGCACTTTGGGTACGCTACAAACTGAGCGGGTGATGAGAGGGAGCACCTGGGTTCATATCACACAATTTTCTCATTTGTGGTAGACCAGTCCTCCTGTCTCACAAGCGATGAACGAAAGGATATAAAAGGGGAAACATTTGAGTCAAAGCTACATAGTAAGAACGAGAATGAGGAAAAAACGGCATTATCTCAAGCATCATACTTTCTATGAATGCAATTAACACAGCTGAGAATTTGAACCATCCAGATTTCTGTCAGCCTGATTTATTCAACAACTATTTAACAGATACACCACATATTCCAGCAGGCTTTTGCTGTCACTGCAGATTGTGTGAACGAAGCAAAGATTTCATTATTGTCCAAAGATTAAATCACAAACAAGAAAAAAAGGGAGGAAAAACGGTATTACAGCAAATGTTATCTTAGCACAAATACTCCCAAAAGTTAAGTATGCTTGATTAAACTACCATGGAAAGAACTCAAACAAATCACTGTGTATAGTAAAGCTCTGCAAAGCTGTACTATGTGCATGTGTACTTAATCCACATTCTGCTCACATTCTCAATTTCTATCATATCCTCACAACAAACTCAAACGCATATAGCCAAATGTACTTCCAAAGAGTGTTGTACACTATCTATTGACCTGTCTGGCCATTCTTTAAAGAGGCTAAATGTAACATTTTTCCCAAAATAAACGCATCTTTAGCCTTTCTATGTGACCATTTATGAC
>JAPMNP010674451.1:283-10776 GCA_029874935.1 Atherina boyeri | reverse complement strand
TCTCTCTCTCTCTCTCTCTCTCTCTCTCTCTCTCTCTCTCTCTCTCTCTCTCTCTCTCTCTCTCTCTCTCTCTTCCAGAGTCTCTCTGCCCAGAAACCTTTCTATCACTGGTCACTGGAGATGAGAGAATAAAATCTAACCTTCAGACAACATTCTCTGATTGGTGGGTTTATATCAGCCTCAGCCAATCAGATGGAAGCTGGGCCAGAGAGCTGGGAACAAGCAAAGTGGTTAAACGGCTCATTTTTGTTTTATTTAGTTTATATAAAGCGACTAAATAATGAATATCTTATCATTTTACATGTAAATATGAACAAAAAGCCACTGATATCTGTCTTTTGCCAACAACAGGAACATTTCTAATTGGCATTTAGTCGTTTGTCAGATGACTCTGCAGTAATTGTGTGAAATTAATCTGACCCTGGCTGGCTCTGATGGAAACACAACTCCTAAGCTGATTTTTCCCAAAGGATGATGGGCTCAGGGCTGCAATAATGAGCAGGGCTTATATTGCTTTTATCAACACACTTCTGCTGCAGTGGGTAGAGGCTGCAATTTTTCTTTTTTATTTCAGCTCCAATCTTCTGTGGATTGAACACCTATATATTGTAGATGCTCCTTTTTTTGCTGAGTGAGCTGCATGCAAGGTTGAAAGAATAGTTATGAGGGGATGGATCTGGATTTATTGTATTTTAGTCTAGCGGTTAGGAGAAGACATAAGCATTTCATTCTAGTGGATTATTATTCTCAGAAAGTCTTTTTAGAAATTGAAGTCCAACAAACCCTGTGGCCATCTGCAGGCCATCCCTTCCTGCTGTAGTAGTTTACAGGGTTGTCGCTTTCAGAAAAGCGTACAAAAAACACACGGAGGGTAACCATGCTGCTTTTGGGAAAAAGTGGGTGCATGATTTGGTGTTAAAATTACATTTCTTCATAGATGCTTACATAGTTGTGGACAATAAATATGCAGCATCTCATATTTAGAGTGGAATGCTTATTGTTCATGCTTGAGAAAAGACATAAATGATTTAATTATTTTCTAAAAACAGGGCAAATTGGCATGCCCTATAATTAATTTCTAACTTATTTTGACAAGGCTCGAGCTCTATAACATAGATGAATAAGATTAATCAAGCTGCAGCAATCACCACATTTATATCAAATACATCGGCATCTTAAAACAGAATTAAACAGGTCAATGAGCATCTTGCATGACAAACATAGCTCTGACTAACGCAGGTTTCCTCTTAAACCAACAGAGAAGGACTGATGCATCAAAGGCAGGAAATACTTCCTCCCCTTAATCATCTTCCACCTCAGGGGCAGTTGCTGATTCTCATCGCTCAGCAGCCACCCAGTCAAACATGCCGAGTGAGCCACAGAGCCTCTGAAGATTTTATACAGATTAACACTGAAAAGAATTAATGCGGTGGTCCTTTGGGGGACAACGTGACAGGAAGAAATATGAGCAGCTTCATGCAGAAATGTATATGAAAGCATTCAGTCAGAAGGGCACAGGATAAGGATTAGCTCTGAGTCAGGAGATTTTTCCCCACCTCAGACTTTCACTCACAAAGAGAAATTGCCATATGATAGAAAGCAAGGCAACAATTGTTGGATTTAGGTTCTTAAAATGCTAAATAAACCCTCTTTAGTTCTAATTTGACAGTTTAAGGTTTCAAACCTTTTGTTTTCAGAGAACTAGGACCATAAAATGTACAAATTCACTTCACAGCCCCACAACTGTGAGTCCCAAATGAACGAGCACACAGGATCTATTAGATAAAAGACACTTGAGACAATATTGAAATACAATCTCTGAAGGGTCTTTGTCCCCATCCCCATCACCAGGCCAGTAAGGTATAGGAAAAACTCCAGCTGGTCCCAATACAGGGACCTGATAGATGGAAAGATACCGATCTGATACAGGACCTATTTACTTCAAGACAAAATCATCACCAAAAATAAAACAAATTACAAATAGGAAATTTTATACATATTAAGAAGGAATATTGATGAGATATAAAGCAGCTTGTTTTAAAGATTCATTTTTAGAGAAACATTATTACTATTTATGCATTAATAAATAATGTAAAATCATAAAATTTGCTTTCTCATATCTATCATGACCTGAAATTCTTTCCAAATTTATGACTACCACATGTGCGTTAAGTAAAAAATAAAAGTTGCTTATGGTGTTGTTCTGTGTTCCGAAGATACTGAGAGGCAGTCCATGTAAAATACTGGGCTTCATGCACACAATAAACAGTGTTCAATGTCCTGGTATATATTGATGTATGTGTATATGATGGCCGCATAAGCAGCCACACACCAAGCAAAGGTCTGGTAACTATTTTGTTTCAGTTATAGGTTAAACACTTTTTAAATTTGCACTTCACCATTTTCCATATTCATTTTATTAACTAGTTTAGTCAAGGTGGTTGACTGATTGGGTGCACACATTTAGTTGACCTACTTTGTCACCTTGTTAATTTTGGTTTGCTTTAAGTTAACATAATTTCTTTTTCTGAGTTACCGGTTCCTGGGAAGTTGCTGAAAAGAGTCCCAGCTGCAGCTTCTTAAATGGGGCTGAGGCCTAATTGGACTATTCCATTCAAACAAAAGTGTAGGAAGACTTAAGGTTTTCCTATTGTGGGGTTGATCTTCCTTGTTCTTTTTTTTCTTTAGTTGGGTTTTGATTTAGTATAGGTTGTTTTCCTCATAGATTACTGTTAAGTATTTTATTGATTATTGTGATATTTTTGGCCAGTATATATGTTTCCCTTGTGTGTCAGTATGAGAGGTCAGTTAATGCTTTTGGTTTCCTGTGTTGGTACCTTGGTTGAAGTAATGTTATTTTGACCTCTTTTATGGGCCCAAAGTAATTAATATGGAATATTGTTTTTTTTTGTAAATAAATCTTCATGATACTTTTTCTAAATTCACTGTGCTTCTCTGGTTTTTCTTCTCGGTCCCTCACAGTATATATTGATGTAGCAACCAATAATGTACTAGTTTGGACCATTTTCAATGTAAAAAGCCAGTAACATAATAACTTGCCAATAATATAATCATTTTATTGCACAAACTGAGAAAAACTGCAAAAAAGTCTTACATTTCTGAAAAACCTAGTCTTAGCTACAGTATGTAATAATTACATTATCGGCACCAGTAGTTAGAATTCCAAAGGATATTTTTTATTCTAAGCCAATAGCATAATAACTTATCACATTATCGGCTCAAAAAATGTCATTACATATTGGCAGATTATTACATCATTCCCTTTATTAAATTTTAAATTGCCAACATGATTAGGTTATTGGACATTTTTACATTATTGATTGACATACATAGGGCTCCAGCCTTGGTGGTTGTCAACTTGATTGCATCCACTGTGTAATGCTTGGGTAGGTTGGGTTGGTTTTAAAAAATATGTTTAAAAACAAAGAGAAATATTCCAGTTTTTACTCTTCAGGGTGGCTTCACAGCAGCCAATGTAGAGGACTTTTTATTGATTTGAGCTGTTTTCACATTTTTGCATTGTTAAAATCTATCACAAATAGACAAATGCAATTCACTGACAGCAGCTTCAACAGACCGGGTTCCATTTAGTCATGTTTGCAGACATGGGGGATAGCTGTCAACCTTTTAAAAGCAGTTGGGAAAAAATACTGACTGTGTGGGTGTTGTTACTTCTCATGTTGCTACCACACTCTCCACCTACACACAAAGTTCTTACTCAAAGCTAAATGCATCCATTTCAGCTCGGGAAATTGTCAAAAGCTCTCCAATGGGATTTGAGAGAAAGTGGAAATAGTAACAAAAGTTTTGAAAGCCATTTAATTTCTTCTAAAACGCACAGAATATCACAGAAAATACAAACCCACATAATTTTGTCCTCCCACCACCCTCAAACTTCCCCTGTGAGAATGTAATTTCCCTCCTCTCATCTCCTCACAACAGAGCCTTGAGCTGCTCGGTACACTGATCCAGCAGCATTGTGTGTGGATGGTCCAGGCAGCAGCTAGGATATAGAGTGCGGTCACTCAGTCATTCTGCATGAGTGACTTATCGACTGGATATGCCCATGAAACAGGGCAAGTAATTAATGCAGCTCTGACTCAGTCTGTGATTGCTGGCTGTGTTATGGTAAGCGGGAATATGACAAAGGCAGTGCTGACATTTTAAGCTACAACGATCACAGCTCCTGTGTGGACAGACTGTAGATAAAGGGCAACGGGTGAGAAAATAGAGCTACTAGATAACAGTATGCTACTCTTTTAAATAAAGAGTTGAAGAGGTCTGATTATTTTTTCACATTAAACTCAGTTCAAGAGAAGACAGTAGTTCAAATGACCTTAGCATTGAATATTGAATCAGCCAAAGCAAAATTAGTCAATCAAATAGTCAATCTTTATTCTCATTTATGATCCCTTGCTTTTTTATTTTGCATTCACTTCGGATTGCTATGGGTTAGAAACACTGTTTACAAGAAGGGACAGAGCAGTTTCTACCTCTTAAGTAAGATGAAATCCTTCAATTTCTGTACCAAGATGTTGCATATGTTCAATAAATCTGTTGTGGAAAGTGTTTTGCAGCATTTGTTTGGTGCATCAGACCAAAGAAACTAAAAGAAAGCTTGCTCGGTGCTGGGGATTGATCAGGAGTCCCTGGAGCTGGTTATACAGAGAAAAATGCTGCACAAGCTTCTGAACACAATGGAAAATTCCCAACACCCTCTAGACAACATAGTGAGGAAGCAACAGTGTGTTCAGTCAGAGGGTTCTTCAAGTTGACTGCAAGACAGAAAGACACAGGAGGTCATATCTGCCAGCAGCCATTGCCTCCAGAAAATATTATTTACAATTGATTATTTCTAATCTAAAAAAAAAAAAAACTTAAACTCTACTAAACAGAAGTATTTGACCTTATGGGATTAGTAAGGTATTATATATTTTCTTGTAAGACAACAGCTCATGCACATAGTGTAGTTTTACGTTTGAATCCCAAAACTGAGAAACTACCATCACTACCACGTTTGATCACATGGACAAATGCATCTATTACATGTTTTCATGATAATCTGCTGCTGATTGCATTAATTTCAAAACATGGGATACCATTGTTTTTTTGTTTTTTTTAAAAACACCCCTTCTGGGTGATAACATTAAAGCTAGAGGAACATCAGCTTGTATGCAGATGACATGACTTTGTATCCCAATGAAAGACCTCTCAGTGTCACTGGATTTGTATGATCCAGCAGTTATGTCTATTCTGATAGTTAACTAACTTATTAATTAAATTGTAGTACTAAAGTACCTTGAATAATGATTGCATGGTTAAACAGAACAGGCTATCACTAACGGATTAAGTCATAGTCTTTGAGTTACTGTCCCTAATGTTTCTTAGTAATAGCACATCAGATTATTACACATAATAATCCCATGGACCACACATTGAGACCATAGACTTGGACTTCTGTGTGTGTTTGCTCGCTCAACTATCATTGTGAGTGCCAAATTAAATCTATATATCTTGGGGCATGAGGATATTTGTGGAAAATTAGGACATTTAGGCAAGTCCTAATTTCAGACTTTGGTTTGAAACCAATTTAATAACACATTCTGATCATTTCCAGGGGTTCTTCGAGGTTAAGGAGAATTTAAGAGGTCCTTGATGGACAACATGTCTCCAAGAGGTTTTCTTTCTGGTTTCATTCATATCACATATGTGTAAGAATACTTTCGAGACATAACAGCCAAGCTGCAGGAGGTAGATGGGCCATAATCATGTTGTAGTTTCTTTATAGTACCAAGCCTTGATAAACCCTGACGATCTATTCCTTGGCTTTCATTTAGTAAGAGACTGGTTAAGAACTTTATTACAGTTTGTTGTTGTTTTTTGCATTTGCATGTTCTCATGTTGAATTCAAAAGTTCAGGTTGATCACTGTAAAGTTATGGATGGTTATCCTCAAGTTTTACAGCTAAAAAGACACTACAAAAGGAACTTTAAACTCTGATTGGCCCTATTTCCATTTTGACAATGTGCACATGCAAAAAGGAGTGATTCTACTTGCAATTTTTTCACAAACTATGAAAAGGTTCCTGCTGTGCAAAAGCACATTGTTTGACTAAGTAGAGACTACCCCCATTTTCAGGTTATGGGGGTGAAATGTAAGGTTAATGCTCCTCTGATCTGAGAGTGGAAGTAGTCACACAGCCAAAAATGCATTTTTGTAAAGGTCCTTATGAACCAATCCAATAACTGGCTGTTGGGAGTGCTAATGAAGGTTATTGGCTGTTCAGTGTAGCTGGAGATAGGCTTTTTATAAGTTAGCTTGGGCTATAAACGCTATGGTTTGCAATATTTGCTACTAAGAATATTGTCCCAATTGTCTCATGAAAAAAAAAACTAATTCATGATTTCACCTATTTCTCATATGGTTATTCTAAAATATCCTTTCACTGCCTCTTCCTGTTTTATTCCACAAGCAAATGGGAAAATATTGCTGAAGCCACTTCCACTGCAAAGGCATAGTGTGTGGGGACGGGCAGTATGAGGAGGTCTTTGCAGTATATCTAACTGGTTTATTTTTATGTTGTTGCTGGTGACAAGAGAAGACCAAGCAGGGTTATTTTAAATTTTAGAATTTTAGACGTGCATTTCTTATCCACCTGACTGTTATTTCCAGTTTTATACTAGTAATAGGTACAGAAATGTTCCCACGCCTGCCATCTCACATTGTCTGTGGAGAAACTGAATAGGACTATCATTTTGCTGCCTTTTTTTGTAATTATTAACTTTTTAAATGTATGCTCTGAATGCAGTCTCACAGTTTGTCCTCTGTGTCTTTTTGTGTATAATGAATAAATTAAAGGAGAAAAACTTGAAGGAGAGAATAAACAAAAACAAATAAAAAAACTCAGTTGGTTCCAGTGTTACAACTGGACTCACCTTATACTTGGCTGTTAGTTGCTCTGCAGCTTCCTGCTCCTTCCTCAGATCCCCCATCATCTTCTCCTTTTCTCCCAGCAGCCTCTGCTTCTCTTCAGCCAACAGGAATTGATCATCTCTGATTGCCTCCTTTTCCCTCTCCAACCGCTGTTCCTCCAGCTTCACATAGTCCTCTGCTTCTTTCTCCACCTCCTCTTCTTCACACTCTGTCTCTTCATCCTCATCTCTTTCCCAGTACTCGTCATCCATCTGCTCCTTCTTCTGTTTGCTCCTCCACTTCCTGTGGTTGAGCTGGGCCCGGAGACGAGCAATTTCCATCTGGAACTCACGCAGCAGAGCATCTTTGGGGTCTTCGTTGACTCTGGGCTGGTTCTGGATGTTCTTGGCACGGTTGGCGTACCGGAGAGTGGTGAGGGTCTCATCGTAGTGCTGGGATGCCGGGCCAAGTGTGGCCACCATGACAGTTTTAGCATTCCCACCCAAAGAGTCCTGCAGCAACCGGGTTAGCTTTGAGTCCCGATATGGCACATGACCACTGCGGCCATCTGCTAATGCTGAGATCACATTCCCCAAGGCTGACAGAGAAAGGTTGATCTTGGCAGCTTCTTTCAGGCGTTCTCCCTGGACGCCGGTTTTTGTTTGGCGTTCACTGCCTGCCAGGTCCACCAGGTTAAGGCGCCCCACTCGAATATGTTTCCTTCCATCTGGTCCAGGCTGGCTGCACTCTACCGTTATCAAAAACAAGGCATGGGACCTGGATGAATGTTCATTCATGTCCGTTGCCCCAACCGCCCTTGCCTGATTGCCCACATTCATCACCTCCTCGATCTCTTTGATGCTTTTGCAGACACACGATGTGAGATCCTGAACATACACCCCGGTTTCTGGACTTTCTCTGAGCTCCAGACCTCTGGTGCTGCCTGGGTTTGGAATGATGAGATCACGAATCTCCTCCCTATAGATCTCGAGGTAGGACGCCCGCACCAGGTACTGCTTGTCAGACTGGGAGCGGGAGATGTGTGTGAAGATGTGGTCGAAGGCGTTGGGAATCACACCTCGTTTCTCTGGGTCCAGCCATGCCCCCTGCATGGTGTACGTCTTCCCAGTTCCAGTCTGCCCATAAGCAAAGATGGTGCCGTTGAACCCTGCGAGCGCCGAATCTATCAGTGGCCGCACGCTCTCATCATAAAGGTCTCGCTGTTTGGAGTTTGCATCATAGACGGCATCAAACGTGAATGTTTTCTGGGGCTCGCTTGCTGGTGCACGAGGGTTTCTGAGGATCACCTGTCCGAGCCCCAGATCCATCTGCAGAATTCCTCCAGCAGGGCCATTGGTATCCTCTTTCCGGTTCAAAGGACGGCATCGAACTACCACCTTCACTGACTCACTGCTCTTATTCTTTGACATGATTGGCTTCTGACTCATGAGAAAAAAACAAAAACAGTGGATATGATCTGAATTTAAATAGATTAGCAGCCTTTAGGAGGCCTTCAATAAGCCAATTTTCCAGTTGTCTTTTTAATTCATTAATAACACATTTAGTATGGCTTCTTGTTCAAATCATAATGAAAAATGGCTGCAGCACCTAAAATTAAAAAACAGATATCTGTCAGTACAAACGAGGAGCGACCACTGTGTCTTCTGGCTGATTTCCTTTGCTTAGTGTCTGTAATATTAGCCCACAAACAGACAGACCGTCAGCACCTTTCACGCTTTGGATCGACGCTCCATTGCAGTCCCCCACCGGTCCAGATTCACTCGATGGAAAAATAAAATCCAACAGCCCCGGTAATGACACAAATCAGTTCCCTCATCACTGTCCCTTCGTCCTGACTGAACACCCGGCAGCAGCGCTCCACACCGCTGTCCGCATCTTCCCGTCCTCTGCTCAAAGATGCTCCGAAGTGGATCTGCGGCTCCCCTCCTGTACGCAAAACACACAGCACATCCAGACACACGGGCTCTCACACACAGTCATTCAACCACCACACCCCACATCACTGCGGAGTCGGATGAAGGATCATGGGAAATGTAGTTTTGTCCCACAGAGGCTCTGATTCTTGTCCAAGGCTGCCACCAACGCGTCAAATAGTCCAAATGTTGGCTCAGTGCGCAACTTGAAATACATTTTTTTTCAAGTGTGTAGGCTATTTACACCATGGATGATGCCACAGGGCTAAACGTTAATTATACAGGCTACACATTATGTCTGAAAGTACTCTTTTCTTCCTTTTAACAAGATTACAAGCGGATTAAGTTTCCACCTGTGTAATCATTAGAATTACCTGTTTGCTGAGTCTGAAAAATACAGACAAATATTTGAGTTTCTTAATACATCAGCATTCATGTTGATATTCAATTTTTTTCTTNTTTTTTTACTTTACATATCCAAAAGCTTTATTCATTATACAAATTCAGATTTTGTTACTCATAGAACAGGTTAAAAAAATTTGGTCATAAGTTAAACAACTTAATCAGTCAAGCTAAAAAAAAACAGACGGTTAATCCATCCATCATAATCATCAAAATTGGTAGACTAACTATTGAAGAATTTGGTATGGTGTTTCTCATTCTTAAGCTCTCTTTTATCTTATTTCATTATTATTATCATTTAAAAAAAAACACCTACAACATTCATAACTTTAAAATTTAGGGCAAATCATAATTCAAAAGTTTATATCACAGTAATCATATTTCATTTCACATTTTGACTAAAGGATAAATCATTTCCCGGCCACTGCAAGGGAATAAAACACACAATATGTATCATGATTTTGAATAATGTAGAAATAGACTTCTTAAAGGAAACAATAAACTATAAAATAACACTTCTAGTTATTTTGTGAAGCAAAAAAAGTTAATAAAACCTGTGGAAGAAAACAGAAAGAGAATACTAATGTCTAAGGACCCATTATGGCTCAAGAAGGCTGGAAGAGATAACAAGGTCCATGAACATGATCTTCTGAGATATGCCAAGACACACTGGTCCAATTCATGGTGAAACCAAACCCGATCTATGTATTGTCATAATTCTGATCACCAAATGCTGAGTCTGAATGTGGATAAATGATTTTGCCAATGGGCAAAATGTGCACGCACTGAAATCTTCCACATCTGGCAACTTCTGGCCCAGAGCTGCCACAATCAAATGAGTCACATTTAGCCAAAATTGGTCCAGTTAACTTGGTTACTCACATAGAAATAACAAGTAAATACATCTTTATATTTAAACTGTAATGGGGAAAAATAAAGAAAGGAATATCACAAGCTTTCTAAATTCAATAAGCTTTTTCTGTGAGTTGTGATTTCACAAATGTCATGCTTTAATGGTAACAATATGATTTAGGGTTATGGTTCACCTTGTGTACCATTTTACAAGTCAGTGAATAATTGTCAACCACAAAGTCAGATTTCTTTTGTTTATTGTGTAACTTATTCATTTCAACTCGTTTCTGCTGAAGCTATGCTGCATTAGTCACATTCATGGTGTTTTTTCTTTCTTTTCTTTTTTTTTTAAAAAAAAGAGAGGAATTTCCC
>JAPMNP010674418.1:0-17140 GCA_029874935.1 Atherina boyeri | reverse complement strand
TACACAGTGTTGACAGAGCACTGCTTCCCCCTCCTGAGACGCCGGATGGTGGACCAGAACTTCTTCGAAGCCGTCCAGAAGTCGTTCTCCATGGCCTCTCCAAACTCCTCCCATGCCCGAGATTTTGCTTCAGCAACCGCCGAGTCTCCTACTGTATGTGCCTTTATGGCTTTACTTCTCCAAAATGGTGCTCTTGCACTTATTGAACAAAGTCGGTACCAGTTTTAAAGCCCAGAGGGTTCTCACTTCACATAGAGAGTTGTTTGTCTATTCAGACACCTTAATCAAAATGGCGGCAAATTCTCATTCTCAGAAAATAAACACATATCAGTTATTTCTGTAAAGTGATTCGATACCAATAGAAATTCTGTTTCTCTCATTAAACTTTGATTTTGTTACACACCCACTCTGAAAAACTTGATTCCCCTTAGATGCATGTATGCTGGGACAAGGACATGTTCTAAATGGCCAGCTAAAACTCAAGCTGTAGCTTGGCTTGACTGTTCATGAAACTAAAGTTTTACTGTTTATCTATTGAGTTGGAAACTGGCTTTATGACTTATGCATGAGTGTACAAACCTTTTGTGCCATGGCTGTTGTGTGCTGTATCGTAATTTTTCCCTTTTGTGTGCCTATTAGGATTGTTAGCTTGCTTTCCGGCCGAGGCCGGGTGATGTTCTCTTTTGTGTGTCTCAACAGGTGTAGCAGCTGGCTGCTTGGTGTATCTCTCCTTTTTGTCTCTCTACTCCACCTTTATGTTTCAATCCCTGTCCAGTCTCTGTCTTCTCTTCACTCTCTCTTTCCCTGTCAAGTCCATTAATATAAGGTTAATCTACAAACAAGAAAAAAAAAAAATTAGATAAGATAAGCTTAACTTAGATCATCAAGGGGAGCCTTATCATTCATAAAGCTCCTTTTGGCAAGACAAAATCTTTCATCACAGATCATTATTCTGCTTATTTTGATGCTGGACAGGACAAGAGGATTAAAATTTTTTTTTTTTAAAATAGAAAACTGTCTTTATAGGCTGCCCTGTGTGGAATTCTGAAGGGTCCAATCAGAATAGAAGAATATGATGCTGTTTGAGTGGGATAGGGATTGAGACAAAGATATACCCAAATTTGTTGCAATTCCATTTGGATAAGGATTATTTGATTGTTGGGATGTTCTTATTGAAAAAAACTTTGAACCTTTTTAGTCATTTGTTGCTTTTGTTCAACTATGATGAATTTGAATGATTTGAAACATTTACAAATGCTTGGGTTCTGTTTTTATTCATAATAAGATGGAAACCTTTATGAAACCCTGCTGTTACATCTGTCTATTATGAAGCTGACATAATTGGAAACAAAGAAACAGCCTTTGTGACTTTGTTCAAGGATGAGAAAATCCTAAATATTCTATATTATGATATTGCAACACCCCTTTTTGTAATTCGCCCAGCATAGACAAGGATTGATCATCATTCATTGTGGAATCAAAGCATTTCAACAGTCATATGCATACTCCAAGAAAACTCTATTCAAGAATTCCACAAAGTTTTCTTTTGTGAGTGACTTTGTTTTTCTATTTTGTCCATATATCAATAATTCCATTATACTGGAGCTTTGTGATGTCAGCCTTTTCTGTTCATATTTGTAGTTGTTCACATTTAGTCTTTATGGCTCATCAAGTTTGTTTCAGCTTTACAGCTTTTACAGTGTTCCTTTCCTTACATCTGACTGAGAGATGTTTCTTTCTCTTTCTTTCTTTTCATCAGGGTACAATGATTGTGCTGTAAAATAAGTCTGTGAATAGACCAAAAGCTCAGAGGTGCACTCAAGGCCAGGTACGTCGTGTTGATATTGGAGGAGCTCAGCCTTCCCTCGGAGAGAGACGCCACTCCGGACTTGGCTTTCCTTTTGGGGAAACGGTAGGAGGTCACAAGCTTTGAATGTCTGCTTTGAGTTTTGTATGTGCGAAAATAAAGAAACTTGTGCTCGGGAGAGTAAAGCTGTGTGGGAGTGAAAAAGACATGGAGCAAGGAGAAGAAAGTTTGGTCACCATGGCCTTGGTTTCATGTTCAGCAGAGGAGTGATTATCAGTGGTGAGAGGAGGAGAGAGGGATAGTGACTGAGTGACTGCTTGCCCAACAGATGTGATAGATGTTTTTAATAAACTCTGGCTGCTTTTTTAGTGTCCTGCGGGATGTGTTGTTATTAAGAACCAGGTCTTATTATGATGACCACCTTTTTATCGTCTCCCACATCAAGCCGGGTCTCAGTCCAGACAGTCAAAACAAACACAAAGTTAAAATCCCCCCAGTATTTGTGCTGATGTGGTACTTGTTGATGGTGCCAGCATGTCTCAGACCTGTCTAGAAGATGTGGCCTCCCATTAACCAGCAGTGGGAAGAAAACAAGACATATTGGTCGCTAATCACTTGTTGAATAAGCTGAAATCTACCCCCAAAAGCCCTACAGCCATTGATCTAACATCACTACATTAGGGTGAATTGCAATAGCATGATTAGGTAAATGGTGTTTGATGGTTTTAATAAGCATTTCCATTATGGAGAGGAAGGAAGGAGGAAGAAGTGGAGCTCACTGGGAATACATGCAGAACGGTGGGAGCCATAAGAGCTCATTCTCATCACTGAAAACAAAATGAGAGCATTTTATTGTGTCTCCATATCTTCTGCAAATAATCACAAACTCTTTCCTTTAGTATGTCTAAGTAGCTTCAAGCTGTATCACAGACATAGAGTTGGTGAGGGTCCATGTTTTATTAATTTGCAGATGAGCTCAGCTTTTGATGGCGTTGGCTGCCCATGGGTTCAATTAGGATAATACAGGGAGAGGGGTAGATTATGGGTTGCTATTTAAGTGTGTGTATATCTCTTCCTGACAGTTATAGTCCAAATGCAACAAATTGCACCTTGGTGGCTGAGAACGGCGCCATATCAGTCCTCTGGTGATGAAACATGGCAGTGTGGCAGGTCAGCTGTATGGAGACAACACCGGGCTGGGTGAGCCATGAAGCCTGTCCTCTCTGAGCTAACAACACAGACCTGAGCTCAGCCTTTTCCCATTCAGTTAATAGAGGCCATTTAGAAAACAGCGGTCTATACGGTGCTGCACTGAGTGCATGCTCTACCCAGTCAACCCTAAACAGTCCCACTTAGCATGACTCTCTCTAAACTATTGCACTTCATCTCTGAAGCACTCTCTGGGTTGAAAGCCTGTGTTAACGGCTCAACAGAGCAAAACTGGACCATATAAACATCACAATTATACAAATAAAAGACATTGTGTGAATATTCACACAAGCCTCTGTAAAAGAAGCGGTTACAACCTGTATGTGACAATCTAAACTCTGCATGCATGTTTTTTTATTGTCCTCTAGGATGAATGTTTGTGATGACAATGGGGCCTTGACTCTTTTTTTCCATTTTCCTTTTTTTTTTTCAATGAAAGCAACCTGTGCATTTTGGCTGGAATGCATAGTGTGAAATTGAATAGAGAGGCAATAAGTAAAATGGGACTGGAGACACTGATCCACATGTGCAAGATCTGTTGGTTATCCAAGTTGCCTATACAGTCTCTTCAGAGCATAAAATCTGCAGACAGTTTTAAAGAGAGTGGCTCGGCTGTTTCTCAGCTGGATAACAGAATGTTTAGGAAATAGTTCCTGAGACAACCCAGTCTACTTTGGGCCTTAACAACAGCAGTTGGGGAAAGTGAGAGCACTTGGGGGTGCCTTGTAAGAAAGGGAGGATGATACTCTTCAGGTTTTGTTTTTCAAGAGCAAGTCACTTTGGTCTGAGTGTTTAGCTGTTATAACCATACATTTTCAATTTTGACATTTTCTTATATCACATTAAATCAGCTGGTCTCTGATTTCAAGTGAGCTGCATATCATGTCAAATTTGTATCTATTACAATGACTGTAAAATGACTGTAGAATTAAAAAACACCAGAAAATTGCCTAATTGTTTAACCCTATTGATTCCTGGTCTGCAAAGTATTTTATCATCACGACTTACTAACCATTCCCTTTCTTTCAGCCATCACCCGCTTCAGCCAGGCTGGGGCAAAAGGGCACTGCTAATGTGCTTGGTGGGTCATTAATTCTCAGGACGGCAATGGGGGCAGCAGTGCAGGCAAGCTTTGTTGTTTGATATTGGGAAGGCAAAGCAGATGTTTGTGTTGGCTGGCAAGAGAAAGCAGGATACATGATGCCAACTAAATCACCATTTCAAGCCAGGCAACAGCTGCCCAATACATTTCAGCCAAATTGTGGCAAAGAGAGGAAAGGCTGACCAGATCAGCTTTAAATCCATTCTTATTCTTATTCAATATTTTTACTTTTCTCATTTTTGGTTTATACTCAACACTTCCTCCTGAAGGACAGTCCTGTGAACAGTTTTTCAAAAACAATCCTGGGTAAAGACAATTATTCAAGGATGATTCATATTTGAAAATCTTGAGGCTGAAGGTGAACTGGACACTGATAAATGTAAAACACACAACTTTCTCTGCTCGTCTGTACGCTTGTGTGTTGCTGGTTTTCACAGTGGTTTCACCTTTGAAGAAAGATGGGAAACAGCAGAGGAGACACAAAGGAAAGGAGCCACAGACTAACCCAGATTTTTTTTCACTGGCCATGGTAAAAATATAACAATGTATGCGCATGCATAGACCAAAGAACAAGGACAGTTCATTTAACTCTCTCCTGGCTCTCCTCTCAACAGATACGAGCCATTCATCATCAACCAGATTCATATCTGTGAGCTGCAGAAAAAGGACAATGTAGGTGCGCGATTGTGCATGAAAACAGATTTTTTAAGGATAAATATCTTCTTCGAAACCCACGTCTTGATCCAGTTGTAGAATTTTCCAATATTTATGAGTGTTTAGATTGTGCAGAATAGGGTTTGCATGAAGTTTCAGAGTATGCTGCCCTCTACTGCTCTTTTAATGAACATCTGCATTCTGAGCGACATCTGTTAAGATACACTGAATAGAAAGTCTGCTCAGCTATATCAAAAATGTCTTCAATTCAGTTACATGTACAATAATTAAAATTGTCTGATGTCCTATTGTTTAAAACTTTTTGGCAGTCTCATCCCACCCACTCTTTGTTGCCGTTTGTCATAAAACACTATGGATTTTATGGTAGTGTTTCTATATTATGCAGGACTTGCGTCATCATTAATTTAAAAAAAAGGTTTTTCCAAGCTTTCGGCAATTATTTCCTCAGTACCTTAATTACAGAGCACATTAATTGCTCAAACGTGATAAACGAATCGACACAAAAGGCACGCTCCTTACATTCTTGAGATGATGCTTAGATGAAAGACTTACAGCTTGATAATTGACAATTTCTATAGGTTACTATATTCAAAATAATGAGAAGGTATGCACCTGAGAAAAGAGCTTTGTTGTCGTAATGTGAGATTTCTAATTCCAAGTTATCATTGGCTCATTTGTCATCTCTAATTTAGTAGAGGAGGAATCAAAGCTGGACAGTAATGAGGACTCAGAGTAGTCAGCAAGGTAACCGTGGTTACACGTGGTGCATTAATGTATGTAATCTGTTACTGTGTCCGTGACAAGGACACGTAGTGTGCTAATTAAAGAAACCTTTCACTATTCCTCCCTTAGACACAGGTCATGTCTCATTAAAGATGGTGCATGGGGAGTCATTCATTACTGGCCATTTGAGAAGATGGGGGTGACATAAGGGCATGCACAAACATTACAATGCATGCATACCTGGCAGGGATAGCCTGACAGAATGAATAGACACCCTACCTACATGACAAGATGTGCAAAGTTAAACTGAATATATGTAAAGCACATAGTCAACAGCCTTTGTTTAAAATTGAATTTTATTTCTAAAATAAGAGAATATCCACAACAAAAAAGAAAAACATCCATGTCACATAATTATTGTACATTTCTAAATAGAAAAAAATATATAATTAAAAAAATAAAATAAACCATTTCTTCCAAATGAATTCATTTTTTGACACCGATTAAAAAAATAAAAATAAACCTCTGACTCCCAGGACAACGGCTCAGCAATGGAACCAATCCCTCTCTAAGAGAAGGCGATGCAAAGCCTTACATCAGGGAGGTCAGATATCCGTTAGGATGTTTAGTGCACAGGGATACTCACTCAGCAACCTTTGAATGGTAGTGCACAGACAGGCAGGCTTGTCTGCTGTTCAAAACACCATTTTAGTGACTCCAGTGATATTGCAATCCAAGCCTCAAGAATGCAACTCCTTGACAGAAATAACCACTTGTCCCTACATGTGTCAACGCCACAGCAATCCCACACAAACATAAAAAAAAGGCTGAGAAAGTATGAAATGTGGAAAGTTGTACTTAAAGCTGGGGTAGGCAGTAATATTTTTGGCATGAAAAGGCAAGAATTTCACCTTTCAGCATATTGTATTCCAACTGGTCTGGGAGAGAAATTAGTTGGCTGAATCACAGGACAAATTCACAAATTAGTCTAAAACCTCTTGTTTAATTGTTGATTATAGAGGGTTTTAATTGATGGGCACAGACCAAAATGCCTCTGGACACAACTGGATAAACGTATAACTAATTAGAGCAAAAAAATGTGTGACCTGGCTCTGAGACAGAAAAATGTAAGCAGAAAGGCACACCATAGAAAATATCGCATTCAGTTCTCCTGGATGATATATTTTCTGCCAGAAATTTGATTAAAAGGATGTTCACATCACCACATCAGCAAATGTCCTACAAGTGTTCATTTTCACAATCATCATACCACACCTATCTCATCTAAAATGAATGCTATGACTGGCTGGCATTACCAGAGCCTAGTGAAAATTTGTTTTAATGGGGAGTGATCATACCAGTGGAGGAGTTCTTGATTCATCTGGTTTCTAGGCTACAGACACTTCAACAAGCCCTCCTATTGGCTCTGTTATCAGGTTTTAAAAATATCCAGCCCATTACAAGAGACTAATCATGGATCGTTTTAGAGGGACGGTGTTCTCATTAGCTGTTCTATAATAAAGACCCACTGTATGTGCATGTCTTTTCACACCCATTTGACAGCAGGATATGGTGCAGGAAAAGTTGCTTTTCTAGCACTAATGACACCTACCTACAATGTAAAGTAACCAGAAGAAAAGAGGGCATACTTATGGGAGAGTCTGGAAACCAAATATATCGATATATTGTCAAGCAACAAAGTACATTCTTATGCCTATACAGGTCTGGTGGGAGGATGTGGAAAGTTACAGCAAGAGAAGCCATTTTAAATTGTGGACTTTTTGTCTACCTTAGCTTTTGTAAGTATTGATGATATTGTTTTGTTATCCATTTATGGTCATGGGAAAACAAACGTGGTAATATTGTGCTCATGAGTTTCCCATAATCACAAAAGCAAATATGACCTTTACTCCTCGTCTGACCTTATTCTAGGTCAGTGTACTGTTGAGATTCCAAGAAGGAAGCTTTCTGTCCTCACAATCAATTTTGACATGCATCAATCTTTATTGTTGTTACTTTTAAAAAGAAACACAAGATGTGGTAATTCTCTATAATGGTAATACAAAAAGAGGCAAACTCCACCTGATTCTTCATGTTAAAGATCCATTCGTTTACTCACAACTCTTACATGTGAAAAGCGTTTCACATTATCTAGCATGGACACTTCTTTTGGTTGTAGTTGCATTAGTTTCAAATAATAATGCTAAATCTGATCATTTTCCCCATGTAACATTCTACACAGTGGCTACCAACTGATCCTGAGAAACAGATGGGTTATGCACTTATTACCAAACTGAAGTTTGCTTTTGCTTTTTTGTTTTTTTAATTCTTCTTCTTTTTAATTATTTTCAACTGTTTTCAAATAAAGTAGTAATGTTTTTTTTTGTTTTTTTAAACAAGCTCAAGACATATTTTTTGATCAGAAGAGAAAGAAAAATCAACCAAATAAAACAGACAAATTAACCAAAGAAAGCAACAAGACTGACAATATTCTAATAATCAAGTATGTGTAAAGATTTTTATCTGCATCTGGAGCCATATTTGCATCTCAATGCACTTATTGTAAAACTAGTTCAATACAGAGTATGGAAGCTGAATTTGTTCAACCCAATCTAAGTGTAGTTGCTAATGAAAAAGTGGCCGACATAATAATAATAATAATAATAATAATAATAATAATAATAATAATAAGCTGTCTCGGGAATGATATGAAATCTTTGAAAAATACACCCTTAAACCAAATCCTATGTTTTATGGAACCAACTTTTCTATATCTAGCTCAAATCTATTTGACAGCAATTTTTAAATACTCTTAACTAAGTAAGGGTAACAAACTAAACCCCCTTCGCTAAGTTAATGACCACAATTATGCAACCTCTTGTAAAGGATTCTCTGTCTGCATATGAAAGCAAATCAGCCGTCTAAAACAAGTGCATATGCTCCCTGAGACTGATCCACATACTTACATATATCCAATTCAGCATTAGGCAAACAAAGTACCTCACTGTAAGACTTGACAAGTCACCATGACCAAACTAACATTGTGTTTGGCGACACTTTGGCAGCTCTGATGTTTTCAAACAACATATAAGACAAAATACAAGGATTCACCATCAGTCAGTCACAATAAGGCTCTCAGAGCATCAAGTAAACCAGACTGATCACAAAATAAGCAGTTCAAAGAATGTTTTGAGCTGATGACAGTTATTATTGCTCAAATGAAAATCACTTTGATTTATTTGAAAAATGAACCACCCCATATACCTGATCAGAAGATGGTCTCCACCCACAGATCTGTAATATGGTGAGATGCTACAGTAACTGTAGATGGGTGGGGAAGAGCTCAGTGAAGTGATTCAGCAGATGAAGCTGTCATATGTCATCGGTCCTTTGGTGGCTTACAAAGGGACATCATGTCATCATGTGTCTCTGAGCTGACCTCGGTTGTGCAGACTCTCGAAGTGGGCCTCCTTAAGGATGCGGTTGATCTGCAGGTATGACACTTGGTTTGTTGGGCCAACCAGCTCTGAAGAATTGCCAGACATGAGGGGACTGCAGGAGCCCACAACACATTGACTCCCAGCCGCATGTTCTGGACTGCTGATGCTGCTGCTGCTCTCACTGTTGGATGACTGTTTGATAAATGACGACAACAAAATTGAAATTAAAGCAACACATCCTACTTTAACTTGGGAAATTTAAAACCCAAACCTCACTTGTTTTACATCAGATTTGACATAAAATTAGCAAAAAGTAGACATCGCACAAGGTCTCCTATGCTTTTAGGATAAAAAGAAGGCTTGAAAACAAAAGTTAAATTAACTCACATTTGACCAGCAAGATCAGTTTCTTTAAACTGGCTTGTGAGTTTCCACTATTAAGGCTGGGTGCATGGTTTCCATGTCTGCATGTGCAAACTGACCAGGACTCATACTCAGCATAGAGAAACCAGATGCAGATAATTACCATGAATGGAAACACTGATCTGTGTTACATTGAACAAATGTAAATTAAGACTATTTTCTAACAAAGTCTCCTCAAAGCAAGCATTCATGTTGTTCTTCTGCTCATCTTAGGCTACAGCTCTGAGGAGATAGATGTATACATAGCTGGTGGTATAAGTTCACACAGTAAGAAATATTTAGGCTGTATGCTCAGGGATTCAGTAGAGACAGTAATTCTTCTTTTGTAAGGCTGTGAGAACCAGAATAGAAATTATCTTATTAATGTTTCTTTTGGCAAGATAAGTACATATAGGTATTTTATCTCACATCCCCCCCAGTGAAAGAGAGAAAAAAGTATAAATGCATTCGTGATATTAAAGTCGAATAGGCTTATCTATTTATTTAAAAGGTGATCTATAGAACTTTCGTTCCTCCCGGTCAGTAGTTGGTGTTTTCAAACTCAGCCGCTCTTACAAGTGCCATTACAAAGATTTGGTTTGGAAATATAGAAAAAAGAAAAGATCAAGAACTACACAATTATAAAAACAGAGGAATACCACTTGCAGATTTTAATTGCAATTTCATCATGTCATCATGACCAGCCGGATATTCTGTTAATCTTAATTTATCAAAAATGAGAACTTTGGTTTTTTCGTTGAGGCCTAAATCTGTGAAGCTGATCTAGTGCACCAAATATTTCAAGGAGACAAGTTAACCAAAACATTGTAAACAAGTCAAGTGTGCTTTGAGTCAGCATAAATCATGATTTAGAACATCAGCAAAATATCATTGCATACAGGTGATGTGATGTCAATGTCTGTCTTGCATTTCACGTGACAGAAGTAATCCTACTCCTTATACATAATGTGTTGAATCTGAGCCTAAAAGGCAAGTCATGTTTGTGGCCTGTCCAGCTGAAAACCTCCATGATTAATACGAATACAACTGATCAATTTTTTTTTTTTTTTTTTTTGGTTCACTCACTGAGCTAATCTACAGCTTCCTTTATGTTTGTTTTACCTCAGAGTCCCAAGCATCCCGTCCTGGCTCAGGGGAGAGAGGATGAGCTCTGCTCTGTCTTTTGGCATGGGGCACCAGGTGGCCACTCTCCTCATCACCACCACTGTGCTGCCGTTTCCTGTATGAGTACCAACAGATATGCTCATTTAGAATTACTGGGCTAAAAGATACAAGTATTTAAAAAAACATTAAAAATCGAATCTCAAAGATAATCTACACATTTCTAAAGAAAAGGTATATTCAACAAGCAAACACTGTCACTTTCCATTCTTATTAGCTTCTGGCTCAGCCATGTTATAATGATACTATGCATACTTTATCTTGATAATTTTCTGATGCTATACATGATCAGAAAAGCAAGCTGCCACTAAAGTATCCAAACAAGCTAATCGGCTGCTTTAGAACAGTATATAAAAAAGAAACAGCCAAACTCATTATAAAGCTATTACAAAACTCTTATATTGTTAGTGCAACGAGTACAATACCAATGGCTGCTCAAAATTTTTTAAAATGGCCACTGCAAGGTGTGAATAAAGATCAATAATAATTTCAGTACTGTAGGCTCCGCTCACCTGTTTTCAGTCAACATATGATGAAACTTCGTGAAACTAATTGGAGCTTATTTTGTATTTTGTTCAGAAAGGGCTACTTGGTTGTCTTCTCTCAGCAGATGGCCTATTACCTCACTTCAGCTAACTCTGCATGTCTAGCTAATTATGTTGGATAATAAGCGGGCACCATCATCCATTTCGACAACACTATCAAATGAATAAAGTATTGCGGTAAACTACATAGACACTTCTAGGTAGCGTTAAATAACAATTGAACAACAACTTATCAGCGTTAACGAGCTAGGTGGTTAACAAGCCAGTCTCAAGCGCTTTGTCATTGGTCATAAGCTAATGCTAACGTCAGTGCGAGCTAACGCTATCTTTTTATCTGCTGATGTTGCCATTACCTAACTACAGTACATAAGGCAGGAATATATCTATTTAGTTTTAAATTGGTCAAATAACTCAATTTAAAGCTGCAAGAAAAATTTCTGGCGCTCTAATTCAGTCCAGCTGACGGTACTGTCTTGATATAAAGACACATCGAACCGCGAGTTCTGTTTACATGTCACTGCGGCTGCGCGGAGACCAGTCATGGTGCTTTTACGTCCTGTAGGTATTCCGACAAATATAAAATAAAATAAAAATGATAATTAAGTTGTTTTTGTGCAGTCAAAATAAGAAAGTTGAGCCTTTTGTGTCATTTAAGATTTTCAATCTAATAAGCGGAATAGTTAAAATGACAATAATGGTGACATAGCGGAAGAGCTACTAGTTTTGAAAGACGGGCAGTTTAACAAGAGTACTTAAATGCAACGTATAATAAAAACACTGACCCACGTTCTACAGGTTAAAAAACAACAACAACTAACCAAACAAAAAATCTACCTGTTAATATTGAACACCTACCAGCTTTATTGTTTTATTTAGGTATAAAAATATTTATTCTAATCACTCCAAAAAGGTCTCCTACAAATCCGTTGGTATTATTCACTCTCCCAAATGATGTCGCTGTTTAGGCTACAAAAGGCTGTATTTGACATTAGCCTACTGGTTTAGCGGCTAGAAATAGCCTACCGAACATTAAGAATATGTATATAATGTAACAAATATCCCCATAAAAACATTTAGATGATATTATCCTAAAACAGAGAAATCCTAAGAAGAGCCTATTAATAATATAGTTTTTGATGTTACCCGGAAGTTACACCCAATAGTCTGCCTGGATGTTGAGCCAGCCAACCAATGGTTTAAAAAAAGAAAGGGAGGAGAGAGAAAAAAAAAACGCCTCCGCCAATGACTCAAGCGTAGGACGAGGCAAGATTATCAGGGATTCTCAGCCGCAACAGACCTGCATGTCTGAAGGGAATCAACCGCAATGGGCAGCAGCGACTCAAAACTGAATTTCAGGAAGGCAGTGATCCAGCTTACGACCAAAACACAGGTAGGCTATATGCGCTTCCATACTGCGGATTAAAGCATTACATAGGCTAGAGCTCAGGAGCGGGGGAGCGCACCGAGGAGCATCCCCGAGGAGGGATGAGATAGGGCTCTCTGATGTGGGAGAAAATAATAAACTCTCTCGTGTTGCTTGTATTTAATGAACACAAATGCATTCTACAGGATGAAAATGTTTATAATAGGCTATCTAAGTGTAAATATTTGGTGCGCCTTTCAAATGTGTCGTGCGTATGATACATTGGATTATAACCTATGGTAGTCGATTTTGTTATGCAAATGGCTATAACCAATATATTCAGCCAGTAGCCTACGTATTTAGTTATGACGTTAACAAATTATGGCGTTTATCAAAATCATGTTTGATGACGTCAGTCCGTGAATAACCACGTTTGCAGATGCGCCAGGTGGTGGACTGTACTTAGGTCAGTGTGCAACATAATGCTTCCACGGTTGCTAGAACAAGAAGTTGTGTTTACATTGTAACTAGACATTAGATGCTTTATGTAACAAGAGATTCAGTGTCCACGTATGTATGGCCAACACTGTATTTGAATGCAGAGCAAGATCAGTAAGGACATTGCATTTCAATTCTGTTATTATCTGGCTTATATGGGAACTTCTTATTCTTCTTCTCTATTTCATAGCCAGTGGAAGCTACAGACGATGCCTTCTGGGATCAGTTCTGGGCAGACAGCACCACCACAATCCAGGATGTTTTTGCCCTGGTGCCAGCTGCAGAGATAAGAGCTGTGCGAGAGGAGTCCCCATCAAACCTAGCAACCCTCTGTTATAAGGTACACATTGAAACACCATACATACAATGGCCTATGTGTAAATACAAGTTTGTTTAAGAAAGGATGCTATTTTATGTACACATGCTTAAATGGAAGTGACATCATGGGATAATATTTTGAAACAGTGCAGGATTTTGTTTTAAGAGGTCTATGGAGGCTTTTGAATATAGGAATAAATGAGTCAACTCCCCTTCCTTTCACTTTGCTTCCCGTGTTGTGTGCCCAGTTTCCTTTTGAAGCTGCCTATCAGAAACAAAACAGAAGCACAGAGGCGAACAGCATAATTAAGTAAAGAGTAGGGAACTCAAGCACTTGAAGCTAAGCTCATTCCTAGGTTTTACTGCCTATTTTAGACATGGAC
Source organism: Atherina boyeri (assembly GCA_029874935.1). Classification (NCBI taxonomy): domain Eukaryota; kingdom Metazoa; phylum Chordata; class Actinopteri; order Atheriniformes; family Atherinidae; genus Atherina; species Atherina boyeri. The sequence continues at coordinate 3,493 of JAPMNP010674418.1, read as the reverse complement.
CACAGCAAGCTTCTAATGAAGTGCACATAATTTCCCATGAAGTCCCATTAAAAACAACAATTCCTTCCTAATAGAAATGTCAAGTGAAACAGTGTGCAGGCACCATTAACATCCCATTAATAGCATTGTACCTTTTAAAGAAAGGGTACAGTGCAAATTGGTGTTAAATGTCTTTGTTTAAAACATTTGGATCAACAAAGAACTCGGTATTACAGTTTTCACAGAGAGCTGTTCCTGAAATTTCATGTCCAATAACTTGCAATGACCACATTAAACGAAAAATGCCTCATGAATAAAAAAATAAATAAATCCCTGATGTTGTTGAAACAAGTTCCTTTTTCCCCTAAAATGATAATAATAAATGGTATCAAGATCTCTCATCTTTCATGTTAATGATCAAACATGGTGCCCAGTTTAGCAGATTTATACAGTGAGTACGAAAATTATTCAGACCCCTTTAAATGTTTCACTCTTTGCTTCATTGCAGCCATTTACTAAAATAGAAAAAGTTCATTTTATTTCTCATTAATGTACACTCAGCACCCCATCTTGTCAGAAAAAAGAATAAATATAGAAATTTTTGCAAATTTATTAAAAAAGAGCACAGTGGCCTCCATAATCCTCAAATGGAAGAAGTTTGGGACAACCAGAACTCTTCCTAGACCTAACCGTCCAGCCAAACTGAGCAATTGTGTGAGAAGAGCCTTGGTGAGAGTGGTAAAGAAGAACCCAAATATCACTGTTACTGAGCTCCAGAGATGCAGTAAAGAGATGGGAGAAAGTTTCACAAAGTCAACTATCACTGCAGCCTTCCACCAGTCGGGACTGTATGGCAGAGTGGGCCGACGGAAGCAACTCCTCAGTGCAAGACAAATAAAAACTCGCATAGAGTTTGCCAAAAAACACATGAAGGACTCTCTGGTCTGTTGAGAACAAAATTGAACTTTTTGGCATTAATTCTAATTGGTATGTGTGGAGAAAACCAGGCACCGCTCATCACCTGCCCGATACAATCCCTACAGTGAAACATGGTGGTGGGAGCATCATGTTGCGGGGTGTTATTCAGCTGCAGGGACAGGACGACTGGTTGCAATTGAAGGAGAGATTAATGCGGCCAAGAACTGAGATATTCTGGAAGAAAAATTCTTCCAGAATGCTCAGGACCTCAGACTGGACCGAAGGTTCACCTTTCAAGAGGACAATGACCCTAAGCACACAGCTGAAATAACAAAGGAGTGGCTTTGGAACAACTCTGTGACCGTTCTTGACTGGCCCAGCCAGAGCCCTGACCTAAACCCAATTGAGGATCTCTGAAGATATCTTAAAATGACTCTCCACCAGCTTTCACCATCCAGCCTGACATAACTGGAGAGAATCCGCAAGGAAGAATGGCAGAGGATCCACAAATCCAGGTGTGAAAAACTTGTTGCATCATTCCCAAGAAAACCCATGGTTGAACTAGCTCAAAAGTGTGCTTCTACTCAATCCTGAGCAAAGGGTCTGAATACTTATGACCTTGTGATTGTTCAGTTTTTCTTTAATAAAATAGAAAAAATGTTTACTTTTCTGTTTTTTTTCTGTTAAGGTGGGGTGATAAGTGTAAATTTATGAGAAATAAAATTAACTTTTTTTTTATTTTTAACTTTAGCATATGGCTGCAATGAAATAAAGTGTGAAAAATTTAAAGGGGTCTGAATACTTTCCATACCCACTGTATGCCAAGCTTAGTGTTTTTCTTTCCTCCACCATGTTACCTGAATGTCCAGGCTGTAGAGAAGCTGGTGCAGGGAGCAGAATCTGGCTGTCAGACTGAGAAGGAGAAGCAAGTGATCCTGAACTGCACTCAGATCCTCACCCGCATTCTTCCTTACATCTTTGAGGACCAGGACTGGAGAGGATTCTTCTGGTCAACAGTGCCTGGTGCTGGGCGAGCTGGGGTGAGTGGATAAAGGGCAAAGAAGCACAGAACCACTATGGAACCACATAATTAGCGATAGGTAAAATTCTCTACAAATGTATTTTTGGAACATCCTTCTAGTATATGCTGGATTTCTGCTGAGGACCGCAGTGCAGGGAAATAGTTTATCATCACTGTGTTTTGTTTTTTCTTTGCCAACGTAGCCAATTTTCTATGTGAACACTCTTTGCAATGGTGACTGACTTTTGCTAATGCTGACACTGCTACATACATGATTTATACAGTACACACTGTTTCCAGTGAGATCTCTAAACTCAAGCTTTGACATTAAAACGTTGCATACATTACCTTTCAATCCAGTTTAAAAAGCTGTTTTGAATGCAGCTCTCCACGACTCATTGGGCAGCATCGACCAATGCTAGTATTACAAATTAACCTTGAGCTCATGTTCTTTCACTATTGCGTTGACTTCAAATCCATGTTGCAGCTCATATTCTTATCATTTATTTTCATTCTTCTCTTTTGAATTAAGCAGATCAGATGCTTCACTGGCTCTGAATTTTCAAATATGGCAGTCAGAAGCTTTAAACTGATCTGGTTATACACCTCTGATATAATCAGCTCCTTGCTCTGGACCAACATAGAGTTGATGCAGCTGTAGCACTAATTTTCAGGTAAAGAGCCAGTTGTATGACAGCTGAAACAGAAAGAAATGGTTCGAAGTTGGTCACTGGTTCTGAACCAGCACTGGAACCATTCCAGTGATGCAGTTATATTTAAGGACAGCACTGAGGTTGTAAGTGAGAGCCTTTATTTATTTAGTGATCTAACTTCCTTCTTTTCAGTTTGAAGGAATTGTATTTTCGTCTTTCCCCGTAAACAAGGAACATGTTTTAGTTGCTCAGAAACTTTGTCATTATGCATGGCCATTAAACAATTACATTTCCATTGAGATAATCCGTTTTGATGACAGCAGTGAAAAACTGTTTATCGTGTGTCCTCCCTTTTTCAGGCAGATGAGCTGGATGGTGACGACGGAGCTCGACCCCTGGCTGAGTCGCTCCTCCTGGCCATTGCTGATCTGCTGTTCTGCCCCGACTTCACTGTGCACAGCCACAGGAGAGGCCCTGTGAGTACTTAATTTCCTGACACCATGCAGTCCTATGTCATTCATTTGTCACCTCACCACCTTCCAGTAATTATTCTGGACACATTGTAATAAGTTTTTCTTGACCTCACTCTACTTTTGCTGATGCTAAGGTTAGGCATATTTTTCCAGGCACTGTTTCCTTCTTCCTGATCTAAAGTTGCTTAACTAACCTGCCACTCAGGTTTTAAAACACTGTCAGCCACACCAGGAAGAACTTCTCTTCCCTCATGAGTATGAAAGGAATGCTGCATACACATTGCAACTTTGACTTCACAATGAATGCTCTTATCACTGTTTTAACATTTCTACCCTTAAAGGTGCCATATTTAAGAATTACGTCTCATCTTTATTTTAAAGGTACTGTATGTAAGATTCTGGCCGAAACTGGTACTGCAATCATGTGAAACCGTAGTCTATGTAAGAAA
>JAPMNP010674409.1:0-11397 GCA_029874935.1 Atherina boyeri | reverse complement strand
TTTCTCCAAAATGAACACTTTTATTCTACACTCCTTTAGACGTTCTGTGGGTGTATTATTGTTTAAAAAATATCCGATTTTATGAAGTTCTATAAATCACCTTTAATGGTTGAAGAGATCATAAAGGAAAAGTCTACAACTCTAAAAGTCTATAACTGTAAATACACAGCTTTAGATTTAAATACCTGATTGCGTGCCATTCATTGAATAGAAAATGCTAAATATAAATAATTTTCTTTTCAAATTAAACAGGAAGAGGGGTTTAGACCCTTCTTCCTGTTTGAAAAAGAAAACCCTTACATTCCTTTAGACAGTGCAGTGTTAAGTTAAAAGGCAACCTCATGAACACTACACAAGCCAATAGACCCGGTGTCTGACATGAGGCAAACACAAACTCAAGTGGATTATTTCACGCTTGCTGAGCCCACTTTGGCAGGTGAGATCTCACCTGGGCTTGGTGCCCCTCCCACTCTCACATTTGGTCAGGACATAAGTCATCCATTTACGAGCAAAAGCTATGTAGCGTTCCCCAATCCTCTGCCTGAACTCCCCTGACATCAGGCGCACCACCTCCTTGTGATACTGTAAATAAAAAAAATTGAAAGGCTGTGTGTTCCATCCTTCTATAGAATATATACACATGGTGTCACACTTTAATCCGTGCAGCCTTTTACCTCAAAGGCGAAATTGTAGCCCTGTATCATTGCCTCCCTGTAGTACTGATGGAGAGTGGCTGACTCAGATTCCTCCACCTCTGCCTCAAACTCTGTGGTGAACATGTATTCCACTCGGTCAATGGCTGTGCTTATCTTAATGCATAGCTGCAGGGCCTTGTTCTGCAGGTAGAGAGAAAAATATAGGAGAGAACTGACATTAAAGACTGGTTTTATTATAATTTTATGACACCAAAGTTCTGAAAACAGCAACCAATACAAGTTTTAAAAAAACAGACAGCACCCTATGAGAATTTCTTTCTCATACTCTGGCTTTGAATGTAATNAAAAAAAAAAAAAAAAAAAAAAATTGTTTAGTAACTTCCCCTTAGGTAATACCTCTAAACTAAAATCTGTTCAGAAAGTGGTTCAGTTTTTCATGTAATGTTAACTTTAGAATAGAAATTCAGGGTAAATGATTAACACCTGCAGCAAAAAACAGATCTGAAAGTAGGACACTAGTACATGACTCTCTTTGCAACAACATAAAATGTTGTTATTTTAAGTACCTTGAGGTCCTCCAGAGCGCTTGCAATAAGAGGCTGACTTGACGTCTGCTCTCGGCTAAGGGTGAGTACATCCTCCATGGACTGCTGAAAAGCCTTTCTCTGGGTCACCAGGTGAGCTGACTGCATCACTATCAAGAGCATGTTCTCCACCTGAAAGGCACATCGGACCAGTGAGACGCTTGTCAACACCACATAGACATAGACATAGATGAAAAAATTTAATAATATGAAATAATTATAGGTTTAAAAACCTTCATGGCCATTAAAGTGTCAACAGTCTCCATCTGTGGGACCAGTTTGAGAAGCTCTCCATCCCACTGAGCCCACTCAGAGTCAGTAGTGGAATCTCCAGTTCCATGTTTGCTCATGAGCAGGTAGGCATCATCTTCAGCAATTTCATCAGGTTCTTTGGAGCAGTCTTTGCCAGCAGCAGCATTGAGAAGTTGCAAGATGAGAGGCCGCTGATCCATCAAGCAACAGGGTACAAAAACTTGGAGCTCTTCCAGTCCTGGAATCTGAACCTGGGTATGAGAAAATGAGGTTAAATAGATATATAAATGACCTGAAAATGAAAAAGAAATTAAGAAAAAAGAAAAGATGAAAAAAAAATAAAGAATACGCTCACCTTGACATAGTTCCTCTTTTTTAATGCCTCCAGGAGACAAGTCACCCCGCTAGTGATACTAAAATCTGCCGCAACTTCCAAGTCCTGCAGTGAAGGACGCAAATAAAAGTATATGTCAAAACACACAGTCCCAGTTCTTCACTCACCAGAGAAAACAGGGTCATCAGTATACTGCAACATTAGTACGGTTGTGGCTTTCTGTCTCACATACGGTAGACAATCTTTGTAACTGATGTGTCTCACCTTCCGAAGCATTTTGGCAAAGCCCAGAGCCTTGGATGCTCGCTCCCTTGCCTCGTGAAACAACTCTTTCAGTGACCGGCTGGTCTCGATAACTGACCGTCTGGAAAATTGAAAAAAAAGGTTAAGGTTTAAAACATCATCGTGAAAGAAAGTCTGAATATGAATCAACCTGAATCTTTCAGTCTGATATTCCATCATATTCCTCACCTGATCTCATCCGAGGCTGTGCTGTCATCTGCACTTTCCCAGAATTCGTTCCCACTTCTCTGCAGACCGGCATCCAGAAACTCTCCGGTGGATTCAAGCAGCATCCCAGCAATGTTACTGCAAAGAGAAGACTCTACAGTTTCACTGAAAGCATTAATTAAAAACTCAACCCAAAATTAGCTAATGAAGTTAACTGCTGAAGGGTTTTGGTTTGGTAATCTATTCCATAACTAAAACAAATATGTGGTAAGTGAAACACTCATTTCAGCTGTAGCAGTCCAAATTTCTATTCAAACCAAAATTAGTCATATCACATATGGGACATCGATCACATACTTTATTGGATACTTGGTCCTATTCATATTATACTTATATAACAAAATGTGTCCTTTAAAAGATACTGAACAGGTCAAATATCAGAGTTTACCATGTGTCTTTGGAGATTGCTCTTTTGGTGTTTGGTAAATAAAAATAATGTATTCATTGTTTTCATTTGTCATGCCTTAACACATTTGTGAGGCATTTGTAAAAAAAAAAAAAGTATTTTATAGAAGATTTATTCAATTATCAACTTGCTGCCACCTGTGCTGCCTAACATAACCTGTGTAATCATGACATCTTGTCCATGCAATCTGCAAGACTTTTTTCTACGATTATTCTAATATCTATTATTATAATATATAATACATCTAATATAATATAGTTCTTGAGGCAACTCATTGCTCATCATTTGAAAAACAGTTCATTTTAGCACACACACTCAAACATTAATACATGTAATAATCATGGGGGGTCTAACACAGACAAGTTTCAATATTATCATACATTGTGTTGATGTAGTTGTAAATGTATATGCACTGTTAATAACTTGATTATTATTAAGCAATGCACCCATGAAATAGTCAATAAGTCTCAACACCCTTATTGTGGTATCTTAGCAACCTGGACAAGTTTAATGCATTACTTGTGATTAGATGGTGCCTGAAAGAGAGAGATCNATGCATTACTTGTGATTAGATGGTGCCTGAAAGAGAGAAATCGGTGCCAACGATCCTCGGCCAAACTGCAGACAGATTAGACTTAGATTTCCCCTAAGTCACATTAACTATTTATTCCTTATAATTAAATGAATATTTGAAAGTCATTACCCATCCCTTGTAATGATGCCCACAATATATAGTCGTGTGAACAGTGTCACTTCAACTTCAACTTTATTTTTGTCCCCTGAGCAAAATTTGCTTTGCACTTTGTCAATTACTCAAAAGGGGCAGAAAATGGACCAAACGTGTGTCACATTACTGGGTCACTGGTTAGGTAAAACCCTGGGCAAACTCTCAATGAACTGTAGGTTTACTCACCAGAAAAGCTCCCCAGACTGGGCCTCCCCTCCACGGATGTAAGGAGTAATGACCTTAGTGAAGTGCCATTCCTCCTCCAACAGATTCTTTAAGCTGTGTGAGGCCTGAGGCAGCTGCTGCAGCATCTTTATCCAACTACGCATATACTCAAAATAAACCTACAAAAACAACAGAATGTTAAATACCGCCAATGTGAGTAATGCAAGTTTAAGTGGAGGAAGGAGAGATTAAGGATCTTACCACCAGCATCTTGTGAAGGTCTTCTTCAAACTCATCAATATTGGCATTTGTTTGTAAGCCTTGAGCATCAGTCACAACTCCACGCAGCATGAACTGGTAATACTGCTTCATCAGAAGGCCTCCTTTGAGAACTTCTTTACACTCGCGTACCAACTGCAGAGACAGACAATACGTATTAGGGCAGTAATCACCAATGAAAAGCTACCAATGGCTATAACAGTATATTTTTGCTTTAAGACAGCATAATCTAAGCTTATTCGCTTAGTTTAAGATTGCAGGTCATCTCATTTGACCCGTCATATTTTCTATTGATGAAAACAATTATCCAACAGATCTATGCCACGTTAGCTGGCATAGATCTTTTTGTCACTCAGAATGAGTGGTCTGTATAGAGATGGGAACGATAAAAAGGAGGGTTTTCATCAGCTGCTTGCCTGTTTGATGCTGAGCAGTGAAGGGTCTCCAGCAGGCCTCTGTTCAAGTCGTAGTTTAAGGCATTCGTGAATGACATTGAGGAGGACTCTGCACAGGACGAGGAACGCTGGCCGGAAGGATGGGAGATCCATGTCCAGCAAATCCTCCCACGACACCTGGTCTGCTCCAAGCTCTGGATCTGTAGCACCGCTGCAGGATACATGGCGTGACAGCTCTGGCAGGTAATCACTGTACAGCATGGGGTCGGGGAAGTCCTCAAACTGCAGGTAAAGGAGGTACAGTGAACTTGCATATCAAACTGGTGACAAGATCATTTGTTTCATGAACAGATTCAAAACATGACTTTGTAATACATAAAAAATAAATAAATAAATAAAAATCAAGCCATTTAATAACTAAGTTTCAGAAACTATTTTTGTTGTTCAACCCATCACAGCTGTCCAACCTCAGACAAGAAATCACAACTTGGGTCTCCTTGATTAGACTGCAGTTTCACAGATTAGCTGATAATCTATTAAACTCAATAACCATCATGGCATCTTATCTTCTGTATTTCTCCCTTTTAATAGCTGTTCAAAACATCCTGCATTTCTTATATAGACTTCCTCTATGCCTCCATTAATGAAAACTCCTTATTGATCTTTCCTTGAGAGCTAAATGAAATTACGAGCATTTGCCACAATAAAATTGGCTGTGTGGCTGCTTCTTTGTACAGAAGCATCATCTAGAACATCCTGACCTCCTGCATCACAACGCTTGCACGGCGTCCTGCCACAAAACCCTCCAGCGCATTGTGACAGCAGCTGGGAGGATCATCGGTGTCTTTCACCCCTCCCTTAAGCAGATCTATAAACACCCGTCTCACCCGCAAGGACATCCGCATCGCTGGTCATCCCACCCACCCGTCTCACAGCTTCTTCAGGCAGCTGTGGAGTCTCTGGTCCAGGACCAGCAGGCTGAGGGACAGCTTCATCCATCAGGTTGTCAGGAAGCGGAACTCTCTCCCTTGTCTGTTTTTGTACTCGTCTTATTTATCCATTTACTCTCTTAGCCTCTACCAGCTATGTCTTATATCTTGAGGTCATTTTATCTTATTACTTAACTTGTTCTGTTTTAGCTGTGTTTTTTTTATTGTTGACTTGTGTGTATATCTACTCAGTAGCACAGTGGCCTTAGAGAACAGTTATTTTGATTTTCTGTATGTACTAACATAGGGAGAATTGATGAAGAAACTTGACTTCTGTTCTTCACTTTACAGCAGTTACAGGCTGCAGCCATGACTTCTATCCAAGTGCTTTCAAACAATGCACAGTTCCTGCTGTAACTAAACTGTTTAAATGTGGCAAATGTGTTTTTATATAACTCAGCACAAGCTAGGTGACACATCACTTCCCATTACTGTTGTTGTTGTTGTATTTCATAATTTAATCTTTAAAAATGAGTATACTCCTCAACTGAATTTCTTTTAAAGGAGACATATCACGCAAAATCCACTTTATTTTTTTAGCCCTTAAATATACGTTTTTGTGTACTTTGAGTGTTTAGGAGTGCAGAAAATTTGAATTTATTTTGGTGGTGTGTTTATATACCTTTATATTCTTTCTGGGTCATATTTTTCAGTGTGTTTAGTTTTCTCTATTCACCATTATGTTTTCTTCTTTATTACGTCACAGTATTTGCTGTGGAACTGCTAAACAAGGTCATGGACTTCCAGGTAACCAATTTTCATGAATCCGCCTTTTTTGTTCAGTCATGCCGAAGTTGCAAGTAGACAAGTCAAAATGTTCCTTTGTTGGATGTATTAACCCACACAATACCTTACATCGCCCGCCGGCATCAGAGCCTCTTCAACAAGCCTTGTTAAATTTCCTTTTAGACATGAATTATGTGTGTTGATATGATGTCCGGGCCGTTGTTTTGATAGTAATAGAATTGTGCGTTTTGCTTTTGTTAGCACCATGTGCAAGCTTTAAGCTGCCTCCCTGAGGATATAACTGTACTGCATGCTTTGAATAAAATGATTTTGGCTTTGTTTTTGCCATTTTTTGTCATGGGGAACACATGATCTAAATACATTCAGTGACATTCTTGACCCTTGCATTAGCCAACTCCTTAAGAATGTCGAGGCCTTCTTTACTTCATTCATATTGTGGTAGTGTGGAAGAAAATCAGCCTGGACAAACTTGGCTGAAGCTCATGAGGGTGTCAGGATGATTTTGAAGTTATTAAATGGCTGAGGTGGTACAGGGGAACCTTGGGGGAAAAGATAACAGCTGATTGTGACTGCATTGGATGATGGAAAACTCATGGAAGTGTACGGGAACTTATCAGTGAGGAAGGGAGAGAGGACAGCGTAACTGGGGTTTTCACTCAGAACTCTGACGGGCAATGGCGGAGACAGTCACAACATTTTTTTATTATGCCGCGCTGCGGGCTGGAAAAAGAATTTGGGGAATCGGGAAACTGCTGTTCTGTTCCGGGTAGGACGTAGGTGTGACCAAGCCCTTCGACTCACCTTAGAACAAGGTTGGTGCTACTAGGGATGGGACGAAATATCGCGATACAAAACTTGATGAAGCGCATCGAGTTTGAGAAAAATGGATCGCGAAATAAAGACTGGAAAAAAAAAAAACATTTTAAAATTTATAGAATTTTTTAGGTTTTAAATCTTAATTTAGATAAGTTAGCTTTTCTAAGGAAGACTCAATTCTAGGCCAGGGCCATGACTTAAATGAGGCTGAGATAACTTAACCTGGGTTAGAGCAGCACGAAGGGAGGGTTCTTGTTTGTGTTTTGCCAGTTAGGCCTTGTGTTTCCCTGTGTGCAACTGAAACCAAAATAAATAAGTTGTAATTACGCAGTAATATTTTTCTTTTTTGATATCGTATCGTGACATGTCATTTCGTGACCCTGGCAAACCGAGTTGCATCATATCATCAGTTTAAGTGTATCGTCCCATCCCTAGGTGCTACAATAATGAGGAATTCAGACCAAAGCATTGCAGTTCTACTTTATATACAGTACCAGTCAAAAGTTTGGAAACATCATCTCATTTAATCTAATGGGATAAAGTATCCAAACTTTTGACTGGTACTATAGACCATAAGTGAATGATTTACATGTGAAAAGGAAGGATTTAAAAGCATGATAAGTCCACTTTAAACAGAATAAATTGTTTCAGGGCTGGGTGAGATGGCACAAAATTATTATGACACAATTACATTTTCTATAATTATCTATACTGACCACAATACAGCATTTGATAATGCTGATAATGTGTTTGTGTATACTTGCATACAAATGTATTCACATGTATTTACAGTTGTATTTGTATTGAACATCATTACATAAGCAACATAATGTTTAGAAGCTGAAAGACTGCTGGACTCGCACTGAAGAATGCAATAAAGTCCATCACAACTTCTATTAGTAAATTGGCTGCCTGCATATTTGGAGCATGCACTCAATCACATGAGCTCTTCCTCTGGCTGCAGAAGGAATGGGCAATCTAAAGTTGCAATGTTTTTTCACGAGGTACTTAATTTGGGAAAAATAAAGTTTTTCAAGTATATGAGAAGGTAAAAATGTTGCCAGTCAGGTAACTACAGTGTCAGTCTGCACATATTATTGATTTGGCACTTATAGAGGAGAGGGGGTTGATGCAGTGCAAGTGTGTTTAAGCGGTTTACCAAAGACAAAGAAGGGCTGGAAAGATGTGCTGTATGCATCTTTACCGTTTTAGAAGATGATGCTATTTTAGTAAGGAAAAACTTTACTAAATAAATAATTCAGCTGACTTCAGATGACAGTTTGGGAGGACAGTACAAGTTCACTCTCAGTCAGAGTGACCCCCACTGTCATGCCTCCTATTATCTACTCATTCTGCTTCCACATGCATTCAGTCTTCTCTTATCGCTGATGGCTTAAACAGTGCTTTGCAGCAATAAATGAGCATGTATTTTGACCAGATGGCCAGACATATTGGCTGTTATTGCATTTGTTATGCTGAGGGACAAGCCCTTTTCTCTGCCTGTGGATCAGCTGAAAATATGTCATGTTTGTCAACAAGCTGAACATAAATCTAATTATGATCTACAGTAACTTTGAGATTGTTTTTACTGCCCAGCCAACGCATATTGCTTTACATGAACTTTTGCCTCTCAGAAAGAAAATCATTACAATGTTCAAGGATCCAAGATTGCTTTTTTTTTAAATTTATTTTAAATAAAAAATTAATAAAAGTAAAGTTGTTTTCAAGTATTATATTGACATTGTGATTATATTTTAATTGTGAATGCCTTGAATTGTCCACAGTATTTGTGAAAGATATGCTTCCCTACAGTGGACAATGTTCCAGAACTGCCTGAAATGCCACATTTGAAGTCCGGGCTTTTCATGATTTTGCCATGAACATAATAAGTATGAGCTGCAGTGCTTGCTGAGTGAAATATTGAAAAAATGATATTACCTCCAGTGCAGGAGTGTGTCGAAGCAGCGCCGCTCTGGCCCTCTGAAGAGAGCGGTCCATCAGTTTGTGCAGTCTGAGGATCAGTTTACGCAGTCCCATCTGTTTCAGAGCTTTATCCACAAATGGTCTGTAAATGGCTGTGGGGCAGAATACTTCCCCTCCTGTGGTCACTTCTAAATTTCCTGCAATAGTGGTTGGGAGAAACTCGTCCTCTGACGACAATCGGGCAAATTTTGGAGTCAAGATGGGAGACAGTTCTCCCTCTGTTACAAGTCCAACTACCTCTTCATCACTTTCAGCCGTGAAAGTGGCCGTTGAGTCATTTTCCTCATCTTCCTCATTTTCTTCTTCTTCATTTCCACGGGAGCAGCGAGGTGAGGGTATCTCAAAGACGGGCCACCCGATGCGGGAAAGATCATGGAGGCCCAACACAGTGGCCATAACACGCAGTTTCTGGTTGAGGTCCTGGGTAATATTGAGCCACAGACAGAGTGCCTGCACCCTGCCCTGAAAGTCTCTAGCTGCGTACTTTTCATAGTCCTTTTGAAGGGCCTGCAGGGAGGGGTACAGAGCTTCAACACACTCCAAGAGTTCCATAACCCGCCTGACCTGCTCAAAAGCCAGCCGCTGGCGTTGAAGGTGTTCCCTCGAATCAGCACCAGAGCCTAGAGGCTCTGCTGCATTCATTGCTGACGAGGGGCAGGCGCTAAAGCCCCAGGGATCCACTCCACAGTGGTTGGTCTCTGCTACAGCAAGGTCCCTCTCCTCTCTACAGACAGGATCTGGGACAGTTTGAGAGTCTTGTTTGATCGACTGAGACTCTGAACACTCAGCCCCTCGCAGGCTGTCATAGTTGACTTTAAAGTGCAGCACCTCGTTGATGATGTCAGGGATAGCTTGGCGGGCAGTGAAAAGGTAAAGGTCCTGGTCATTGATGGAACGCCGTGCATGCCATGCCTGCAGCTCCAACCAAATGACCTCATTGTTGTGACCCATAAAGGCCATGTTCTCTAAGCCTCTCTGCTCCTTCTCCTTCCTCTTGGAGGACATAGATGTGAGCTTAAGCAGCAGACGTAGAGTTTCAAAGAACTTGAGGCGGTCAGCTGGACAGTCTGTCCGAGAAGTTTGCCGGTGAGTTCTGGCCAAATGGGGCATAGTCACAGGAAGTTTACAACTGCTACAGCCCAAGCTTAAGTAATGTTTTCTAGGATCCATGTTGAGGGCACCAAAATGACTTGACTTTGAGAGTGGATCTAGCATGAAAGCACCTTCAAAGGTTTTCTTCTGGTCTCTCTCATTAGTGCGCCGAGTGGTCCTCTCTTTCTTGCCCTGCTTGTAGCTGTTCTCTTCAGGGATCTCCACTGGTTTGGGACTCTCTTTATGGTCAGGTGGCCTGATATCCACTAAAACAAAAGCAGACCAAAGTCAATGGAATTTATAACTTTCATATTTTCCCTCATTTAACTGATCCATTAACTTACCCTTGTTTGGAGACCGGCCAGTACTTCTCGACTGGTTGCCCTTTTGATTCTTGCCAGACATGCGTTTCATCTGACGGGGGTTTCGAGGAGGTGATGTGCCATACAGAGTTTCCCCTTCCTCATTGGGAGAGTCCCAGGACTCATCCATCTCAGAGTTCTGTTGAGATGCATCTTCCTCTGGCTTTGCCAACCTGTCAAGATTGAATGGCATTGTGGGAAATGCAAACAGAGCAAATGAGTTGCATGGGTTTCAGCAGACATTCCAAAAGAAAAACGAAAGATCAAGACATTTCACTCCATTTGTACAAAGTTTGCACAGCTCACTTATGCTTGAAAACTGGATGCTGTAGCCCCTCCCAGTAACTTACAAAGTGGATGTTAGGACATATTTTGGATTCAAAACAAAGGAAAGCAATAAAAACTGTGACAAGAGCTACACAGTCTGTAAAGCTAAAGGCTAACATGAAACAGATTGATGCTGCTCAAAAGAGAAATTGAAGAATTTAACTTTTTGAAACAACCAGCGAAGTCATCTAGTGCTACCAAAATAACAGTCAGTATGATGTTTTATTTGCAAAGATGCGCCAAAAATCGCAACATATCACAATATAATCGCAAAATCGTGATATATCACATTGTTGCCCCTGCATCGCGATAGGTATCGTATGGCCAGATTCTTGACAATTCACACCCCTAGTAAAAACTGGGACAAAAGGTATGCAGTCTGTAAAATCTGCTGCACACGTTGCTAGTACCATGACGACATAGCATTAAAAAAAATACGTGAAATGGATTGATGCTGCTCAAAACAAAAGAAAAATTGAAGAACTTAACTTTTTTTAAACTACCAGCAACCTCATTTAGTGAAACCAAAATAACAGTCAGTATGTTGTTTCATTTGCAAAGATGCAGCAAAAAAATCTCAGTATATCTATTTGCTTATAGTATCACAAAATATTGCATTATTGCATTGTTGTCCCTGTATCGTGATACATCTCATATTGCAAGATTCTTGCCAAAACACACCCGAACCTTTCACTGGGACTTGGTTGTGGTTCCAGTGTTGCCAACTTAGGAGTTTTCAGACCCCTCTTTTTTATATATATATATATATATAT
>JAPMNP010674399.1:0-10834 GCA_029874935.1 Atherina boyeri | reverse complement strand
CCCGTCGTCATCACTGTTGTGGTTCATTTTTCATGTAATACGTGTTCAAGTTGTAATTTATCCTGATGCCCTGTCTATGCTCTGTACAGGCAGGCCTGGGTGAAAGGACATGGGTGTTGATATGGGGAACTCTGCCCCAGTAAACAAGAACAGAGACATGAGCATGTGACATATCCTCCTCCTCCTCTTTCTCTGCTTCATCCTCCTCTTTCTTCCTCTCTATCCTCTGGGAGGCACCTGACTTATTCAGAGATGTTTCTTATGTGGAAAATCCAGCTGGGGCTTAAGTGCACGGGTAAAATATGGGCTTCAAGGGGAGTTAGGCATCACTCAGGGTAGATCAAACCTGTGAAACTATAACCCTGCTGCACTCTGGAGAGTTGCTTTAACTCACCTCTTTCTGTGTGTTTCATCAACTTCCCTGAAGAGATGCAACAATATGCTGGATATTGAACAAGCAATGAACTAATTCTGTCACTAAGGTGCTCTCCTGAGAGCATATAGAAGGTTTTCTTCTTCTGAGCCAAGCATTTATTTCTTTTAAATGTTTAGCGTCTGTGACAGTTATTTAATTTTTTATGAAAGGGCTGTTTTCTCAGTAGATTATAAAAAGGTGTTGATTTATGCTCTTGATTAATGTGCCTATGGACCAGACAAAACAAGATAATGCAGCTTGCGACATCTTCAACAGAATTATGCCTGTCATGACTTCTAGTAAGCATTGACCTCCCCTTTACATTTGGAGGATTATGTGTGTTCGTAATGTAATGATACTCCCCTATTACCATCATATTTTCTTTGATGTGCACCCACAGGGTCAGGGATCATGCTACCAATTGATGGAGGAGAGAAAACCTTGAATTTTTGCAGCCAAATTAAGACATAGTTATCATAGCCTCCCCTTTATGGTATTTTTTCTTCAGTTCTTGACCCCTTGGGAGAAATTCTTCATCTGCAGTCTTCTGCAGCTGAGCCGGCTGTTCTGCGGGGCCATAATAATCCACCATGTCCACTCTGCATCACTTGCGACAAAACGAAAACATTTTTTTGTGTGTTGTGTAATCCCAGAAAATGAGTTCTACAACATCAACATGATGTCCTATGTCCATTTCGAGTTTTTAACTTGTTAGATGTTCTATAAAGGGGGTCAAATGTTTAACCACAAATTCCTGTGTTTTTCAGGTTTGTTTTTCTTGTTTTACTGCTGTTTCTTTTTTTATTACAAACTTAGTTCTTTCCAAACAGTCATTAAGATGCAGAACATCATGAGTCTGGGAAGGCAATTTGTCAAGTAAATTTATGCTTTTAAGACATCTTTCAAACATGTTTTCAGACATCTAGTTCTCCAGCCTAAATAGCCTCGCAAGGCTGCTTGCATCTACTGTCAGAGATGACCATATCAGCATTTCTGCAGCTTAAGCATCTCAACCTTAAAGTGTAAACGGACTGATTTTGTTAACTTTAAACTGTACAGGACTCTTTGCTTAACATGTTTCTCCTCTTTAGGCTTATTAAACAAATTAACCACCAGCATTAGAGCCAAATAATAGATTTTCCAGAAACACAGAAGAGTGTTATCGATACTTGAAAGTTTCTTAAATTGTTGAAAAAATGTACTCCTTGAAAAGCTAGCATTCATACATTATGTTTTTTCCATATATCTGGACTTCCCCAGTCTTTAGGATCAGTAGAATCTTGAATTATCAACATGAACATAAGACTCAGGTTGAAAAATACCACATTTTTCTGTTTGAAGTGTTACTCCTCACCTAACAGAGAAAATATTAAATGCGTCCATCTGGTGTGATCTAGCTTTCTATAAATGGACCCACCTGAGGAGTCAAGAGTCAGCTGCGGGATCTGTAACACTTAACCTCAGCAATATGACAAATCCTTCTCAATAAACCCTCTCAACCAGACATGTGTCAGCACAAAATATGTAATTCTTTCTTCCTATACTTCTTTTTTTTTCTAAGTGAAGAAAACATTTAAAGGATGAATTGGAGAAAAGGTAGTGGTCATAAATACAAATTGTGGCTTTGGAATTTGAACCTGCAATGCTGAATTCACGTCTCACCAAAGAGAAAAGGGATACGACTCAGAGTGCTTCATGTAACCACAAATGGACTTGATCCTGTATTGCCAGTTGCTATTTCGAAATTCTGATATGGGAATCATGAGTGTCTGATAGCAGCCGTCTGGGAAAGGCGGGTGTAGCCCCGGGGTTTGCGGTCTTGTCTGACACTGTCTTTAGAAACAATTCCCAGCAAGGTGGACCAGAGCGAGGACTAAAGTGTCATGGGAAATGGTGCCATATGTCCAACTTGATTTTCAGTGTTTCGCCGCATTTCGACAGTTGAAATGAAATACGAACTGTTGAGGCTTAGTGAAGGCTTCTTGGGGTGTCATCTGTATTTGAAAAGCAGGTGTTACTTTGCAAATCCCAAATCTCCTTTCTAATCTCCCACCTCTCTCATGTGTGCCTCTCACATCTGAGGGGTGGTCATTTTCTGCATTTGGGAACATTTTGAGCAGCATCTTTAGATGCCTTATGAATCACAATGTGGGAAATAGACATTTTTGTGGTATTTTTTCATGTTCTGGTAGTATAGATATATTTATTTAGTTTAGAGACATATTCACAGACCGGGACGTTCATATTGTACATGTGATATATCTAATAAGTGAAAATTGCTGTGCAGTGGTCTCTTGATTTTTAGTTTTAAACCCATTTTCCTTCTTGGCCATTAATCAAAAACCTTCACTGAACAGCTCATAAAATAAAGAACAGTGAAGGTGAGAGAAAAAAGAAAAAAAGAAACAAAACAGTGATGAGGCTTTATTCCATATTTGTTGAAAAATCAATTATGTTTTTGATATTTTTGGCCCACTCCACAAGTTTCTATTCAAAATCTTTAATCCACCAGAGTAAAACCTGCAGTATGACCACTCCGGATATTGGATTATGGAGGCGTCTCCCACTGTTGGAGGAAAAGCTTGACTCTGAGATTTACTCTTTATTCCAGAGATGTTGGCTACCAGTAGTATCGGGAATGAAACAACATAAAAAGACAAACAATCTTGGAGAACTCCTGCTGTGACCACGGTGGGGTACTCTTATTTGACTAAAGGCTACACCCTCCTTTATGCTGCAAAAGAAAGCGTCCCTGTCAAACCGAAGCTCAGAACAATGGGGGCCAGCCTCGGGGAAACAGAGCCATTTGCATGCAGCTGTTTGCCGTTTCCAGGACCACAAAGGCCAATCAAAGGAACCTTAATGGGGGCTGACAAGCATCAACCAACGCCTTTGCTCTCTGTCTGTGCCAGCCCTCATCACTTTCTCTACCCTCAAAAAAGTGGTCCACTTTCTTTTTTCCCCTCTCTCTTTTGATCAAACATTCCTTCAGTTTTTTTTCTCCCACCGTGTGAAGCCCTGGTGTGTAGTTTGAAGGGTTAAAGGTTGATCATGACTGCACTCTTGATAGCTGACACACCGAGCACCAAAGCTGAACCTGAACAATTTGTGTTATAGTCTGCAGCTCGCAGTTGCCAAATGGCAATATTTCAACACCAAACCTCCATTATCTTTTCATTTTATCTCCAGGGTTTTAAACGCCAGAGTGTAACTCTGTGGATGGTTTCAGATGCACCCATCTGAGCCACAGTGCCACTTCCAATTTCAAGGGTGTTGATAGAAAACAAAATATGTATTATGAGGGGGATTGTCACCAGTGAATTATAGGCTGTCAAGTGGAGAAAAAAAAATCCCAGAATGCAACATATTGAGCCGCAGTCTCGGCCTTGCTTTGCTCTCTTGAGCTCAATAGACGGCTTAGCAGGCAGGTCAGGGGGAGGAATCTGAAAAGCTACTTTCCACGCAGTCACTCACTGACCAGAATGCATGATAA
This sequence comes from Atherina boyeri, assembly GCA_029874935.1. Classification (NCBI taxonomy): domain Eukaryota; kingdom Metazoa; phylum Chordata; class Actinopteri; order Atheriniformes; family Atherinidae; genus Atherina; species Atherina boyeri. Next base: position 6,926 of record JAPMNP010674399.1, on the reverse strand, counting down.
GGCCTCATGTCAACAAGGGCAGGAATGGGGATCAGAGCCAATTATCGCTAAGTCAAAGTGGTTACCATGGTGATTTGACTAGATGGTCTATATCAAGCTTACAGGTTCCTTACTGATTTTGTAATTTAATGTCAAATTGAGGCACTGCTACAGCAAGAGCACTCTGTTCTCTACACTTACACCAAGTCTGTGCAATAGATTTTGTCCTGCAGTTTTCTCGACACCATTTTCCTTGCAGCTGGTGGCCTTCTGTCGCAATCTACAATTCCTGCAAAGTTGAACAGTCAAACAAACCACAAAGCGTCAGATGAAAAGCTTTTCATGCCCCCCCCAAGACACACTGTGCACACAAACATTCTTGCCTTCTTTTCAAAATCTTGCAAAACTTGTTTAAACCAAGGAAATCCACACAGAAGAATACACACATCCAGAAACCTTTGTTGTCACATGGTTTTTCCATTTTAGCCGTGTCGAAATCCTATGATCTCAAGTAACATCAAGCTAAATAGCATAAAATAAATTTCCCTTGGAATCAGCTTTACTCTTACTACACAGTTTTTTTTTTTAAATCCTTGCTTAAACACAGCATGTTTAAGATTTTTTTTGACAGATTTGTCATTACATGCCCAATTACAAGTTGACAAGACAGTCATTAATGAGACCAGAACTATGCGCAGTTTGGAGAAGAAGCAATTTGTTCTTTAGGCCGCCAGCACAGACTAGATACTCCCCCTAATTGATGTAATGTTAGCCTATGACCAGGGAGATCTATACAGGCGAGGGAGGAGGAGGCCAGCAAGGCACAAGCCTAATCAATCGCTAGGCTTCTGTTGACAACAGCATGCCATCATGCCATAGTTCTCTGATAGATGGGCAGAACCACCACTGGACAGTTAGAGAGAGGAAGTTTAAAAAGGCAGCTGGTGTGTGTGCGTCGGCGTGTGTGTCCATGAGGGTGTTTTAGCCGAAAGACTGTCCCTCCGCTCAGAATTTTAAAACCCCATGAGATGCATTCTTTCTGTCTGTTCTCTGTAGCTGCTGTGATAAACCCGTCACTCCTTCCATGAGGAATGGCAGGCGGGGCGATCATTAGTCTTCGCAGTAAAGCCGGCGACTTCTCTCTGTGTTTTATCATCCACCATTCTGGACAGGTTTTCTGAAAGGTTTGGGTAATTGTCATGGTTATTGGAAAAGATGGAGTGACCCCACAGCCCTTCACTTATGATTTGGCTACACTGACGTCTTCTAATGAGGTGATAAACAGTCCAGCTAAGCAGAATCTACTGGCCATTAGATGGATCATGGTTTTATAATGAAATGTCTAGTGGCTGAATGCCAGAGAATTTATACCATTAGTTTCATATTTTGTTCTCTTGCTACCTTTACTAGCGTGTGCAGAAGTTTTTCCTAATATGCAATGACTTCAACATTATATTCTTAACAGTAAATGCTTTGCAGATGTCATTTCTTTCTATTTTCTGGTGTGGCATGTGCAGAGTTACATAGAATACCATTATAAGTGAGTTGGGTGCAGCAGTCTGAAATGACTAGCAGACATGTGGGTCGGGTTTTAAGGGTAGGAATTTCAAGTCGGAATCGCTTCAGCTTTGAGCAGTTCAAACAATGCTAATTGCATCAGGCCCTGACTGTCAAAAGTGTGTGGATAATTAGAGTGAGGGGGCAAAGTGAACCCAGGGTGGTAAGTGTTAGTACATGACAATGCTCGGGAGCCAATGGGAGCATGGAAAAGGTAACAGGCTGAAAGGAGGGCTAATTAGGAGAGAGCAGTGCAGAAAATACAAATGGTAGCTGCTCCCCCAGGGGCCCACCAGTGCTGAAAACAACGGCCATTATTGACAGTTCATGCAGAGCTGTGCTTGCTCTTCTTTAATGGGGCACATTTCCATGTTCTACTTAGATATTTCCTAATTGTTTTCTCAGAATTGAAGACAGTTTGGTTCTTCAGTTTTGATCATTTTAACCCCATTTAACAAAATCTTTTCTCTGTCTCTTTCACCCTCTCTTTGCAAATCATCATATATGTAGTTCTACAGTATTTATGACAGAACATTTCATTACTTATAACAAAAAGGAAATGATAAAGAGTAACTTCTTCCAGTGTAATTTGCTAAAAGGGGGCACAGATGTGAGTAAAATAGTTCACTTTCATCCAAAGTAGAGCTATTTGGCTTTGCTCCCACCCGCTCTGCTCCATCTATAGATTATTCCTCCTGTGTGGACTCCAGACTGTCCCCTGTTCGATCGCCGGCACTGTAAAATGGATTATATTGCACTCCATTCAGCTGGGATCCTGCCTTTCTTTGTAGAGCAAATAAAGCTAAAGAAACAAATGAGGTGGGTTCATACTACTGTAAAACAAACTGTTCTCAATCCAAACAGNGGCATATGCTCTACATAGGTGAAGACCATCCTGAAGCACAGCAACCTTTTTATTTGCTTAGGAATTTATTAGATTACCACTGTTCTCCAATGAGTCAAAAAATTTGACAGCTCTGACCACACAAGGATGGAGAAATGAATTGTTTCGTCTTTCCCCAGTCCTGGATCGCGTGTAATGATCCGTCTGTTTAAAACTGTGGTAAACATTGGACCACAGCGGCCTATTTATATTGTGCCAGCAGATTTTTACAGCGTGATGTGCAGCTTTATTGTATTAAAGCAGTGAACCCCTAACTTATTAATTTTGCGATTTGCTGTCTTTGGTGTTTCTCTGTGTCAGGGTTCAGCCGGGCAGCCTTGCCGTTCGGGCTCGTCAGAAGAGAACTCTCATGTGAAGGATATGCAATTGATCTCCGCTGCCCAGGTAGTGATGTCATAATGATCGAGACGGCCAACTACGGCCGCACTGATGACAAGATCTGTGATGCTGACCCGTTCCAGATGGAAAACGTCAACTGCTACCTCCCTGATGCCTACAAGATTATATCACAAAGGTAAAGCACTGGGGAGAGGAGGGATCTTATTTCACAAACATAAACAGAAGCTGGGGAGGAAAAGACTGCCATCCCCCCCTTTTTCCCCCCCTAACATTACTACTGCACACAAAAGAGTGTTTTAAAAGCCTGTATTATGTACACGTTTATCATCTTGTTTTAGGCATGTACTTATATAATATACATATCATGTTAAAAAAAATACACATACATTTTCTCAGATTTATGTTAAAAATACACCCACCTCTGTAAAGCTCCACTTGCTGAAAGGCTCATTCTGCTCTGAGTAGTCCGATTACTGGTAGGCATAGCAAAAAAAACAGCTACTTCTTCAATTTAGGCTTATCAGATTAATAATTGTGGAGGCTTTATTTGAATATGTTACAAAATGATGTCATTGAGTAACAGAAGAATAAACCTGAGGAATAAACAAGGCTTTTTAGGCAGTTCAGGAGGAGTGTTTTTTTGTGAAAAAGATTAGCATTCAAAGGTTGAGGGTCTTGGGCTTTGTCACTCTGCTGAAGCTTACATGTACAAAATAGAATATAAGTAACTGAAAGAAAGCATAATATGTGCTGACAGCAGAATATGTACAGCCAAACTGGCATCATCTTACACCTTTCAAATGGTTATACCATAGTGTACTAGACTATGTATTTGAAATCTGGAAAAAAAAGAAAAAAAAACTGGGGCGCAGATTAATTCTTGACAGGCAGGAAGCGACATCCATGCAGCAGAGCTCTTCACACCAGCTGCGTGTTGTTGCTTCTGTTTGAGTCATAATCAGCATATCTCAGAGAGACCGTAAGTCACATGAAGACCCTCTTAATTCCCTATCTGGAAGACTGTGCTTGCTTTGTTCAAACACTTGTAGTTCATTGAAGTGGCTTTGCCTCAGGTAGTGAGCAATGCCCATCATCATACCTTTTATCCTGGTTACTCTCTCACAGGATGCTACCTCCTTGTCAAACCACAGCGCAGCAACACTTCAGCTCGACTGCTGCTTACCCCTAGAGGTGTGTGTATTTTTAAAGGGCACTGGATGAACTATTCATAAATAGTAACCAGCACAGTCGGCTTCCTAATGCACTGCTCTGTCTTAACCCGTTCCCTCTTTAAAGCTGGCTTCCGAGCATCATCGCCCACCATGTCAGACCTCTGGGATTCTTCCTGCTATGTTCTCCTCTGTATTTTACTCCCATGAGATGAAGCTCTACAGAAGAGTTTCATGAATACATCTAGTCCTGTTGACTTTAGAAATTTACACCACAGTCCCACTACAGTCATGCAGTATCATGCTTCTGAGAGTGTCCATGCCCTTTGGTTTAACTGCAAACTGCTACGCATCTGTTGACAAGTCAGATTCCGATTCGATGGAGCTGCACTTCAAACCTATCTCTATCAAAGATTCCCAGGAGGCAGTGTGCAGCAAAGGCTTTGTGAAGAGCCTGCACCACACGCTCTTAACCAGAATTATTATAATGATTCAGATCAGAGGAAATGAGCTCCTGACTGTAATTAAAGTTGACATGATAACTGGGGATGTTAAAGCACTCACAAATCTTTTGGCGACCATGATCTGGCCGCCATCGGTGTGCAGCAAAGTAGAACAAGGGTATTTAAACTCAATCACAAAGCCTTGTCAATACTGTCAAGATTAACAAAAGGCAATAGCCCCACAGACAGACAAACAAACATATTAAACACGACTGGGGAGATGGAAACAGTTGGATGTCTGCTTCTTGGTTTGGAAATTGTGACAGAAAGTATTCATCAGCAGCCCATTTTCGCAACAAAACAACTAGACAGAAATCAAATGGCTTGATTTTCTACAAAAGGCTGCTTTAAAAGTGTTTTGTCAAGAAAAATGTTTTGGTCTTGACAAAAAGGTGGCTAGATGAAAGATGGATGAAGAGAGTGATGGAACCTCAGGTTAGTGCACCCTGTTTAATATGCAGGTGACCATTCCCTCAGAGATGTGTTGTGAATGGACGGTGTGTTTGACCTGTCTCTCTGTCTGCTTTTTTTTCCCTTCACCTCTCAACCAGCGCAGATACAAAAACCTATTCACACACAGACACAAAAAAAAAAATCAAAATACATCTATTTTTCTGCCTTCCATTACCTTATTTTAATGCCCACATCTCTGACCCTTTAAAACGATCAGAATTAATCTTTTATCTGATCAAAAGTGCAGCTTTTTGATTGAAAGAGAGTGGGATTCAAACACTTTACTACTATGAGATTGTACTAAGTGCTGTAAAGATCACATGCAGTGATTAGGATTCGGAATACTTAGCAACAACACCTCCTTCTTCTCCAGTGCATCTAAAAATGACAGTAGAGCAAAATGCCACAGTGGATTCTTACAGCTTGAAATAGATTAGCAGCAGTGGAAAGGTATTCAGATCTTTGCATGAAGGTTCTTCCCACATATCAACTTCTCAAATGATGTAACATGAAAGGTTTTCTCTTGTAGTGGTGACCCTTTAGAGAATCATCCTTCATCTTAATGTCTTTTAACTCATTGATTTGGTTTTACAGCCAACTTGAATGTTTCTATTCAGTCACACTGCTCACATCAGACTACGTGTACACAACTACGTGCCACAGACATCTCTAGAAACTAAAAATTGAATTAAGAGATGAGTGAATATTCTTTTCTCTCCAGCAGCTCATTAGCTGTGTGCTAGATTATGCTGGCGCTGTATTACTGACACTTAAGCTTAACTGATATGTTAACAAGTAAAGGTTAGGGTTAACAAGCATTTGTTTAACCAGAAGAGATACAACCTTCTATTGGCCATTAGATCATGTAAATGTTATTCATAAATCATTACTGATGTAGTTATCTATAAAGGAACTGATGTATTCTTATGAATGTGAAGCTAATTGTTCTTGTTTGGTTTACTGCATTGCATATCTGAAACTAGAAAATTAACTACTTGATATCATCTGGAATGTTAGATCTTCAAATAGCAGCCATGACAGTAACTTTTACATTACAACCTCTGTACTGAGAGGAAAAACACTCAAGCACATGTATCTCAAAACATACAAAGACAGTACTGTTTATTTTCCAGCACTGGGAGCTGTTGTCAGTCAGGCTTAAAAACACTCAATGCTGAATGAAGTGGAATATTTCTGAGTGTATTTGAGGTGATGCAGTTGCTTTTACCTGCTGTCAGTCAGTTCACGTTTCGATACAGTAACCCTTCTCCCTCGTGGCAGCTCTCCTGAGGATTTGCTGCAGAGCAGATATGAAAGTAACTCTCTTGTGTAGCTGGAATTGTATTGAAGTTAAAACCACTGCTGATGATGCTGATACAGTTTTTTTTAATTCCACAATGAACTTTGCACCTTTTCCTTCATTTCAAATTTATACGTGTTTGATAATCTGTTCCTTTTAAGAGAACGATGTTCCTGAGCAAATGCATATTCACTGAAAAGTAAAGTCATTCTTGAATATTCCCCCCCCCCTTTTTTTAAATGATTGTTTTTAGCATCCTGCTCCAGTCACAGTTAAATGTGTTTTTTTTTGTGCAGCCCTGTGCAGTGACAAGGCATCTTCGATCTCTAATGGTTTGCTGCCGAATGCCCAAAATCTATGTTCCACTTGCATCTCTGCTTCTGACCTTCTGAAATATTTATCACAAGCTTGCAAATTGTTGAATGTTTCTATTTCGGTGCCAGTTTTCTTTTTTTTTTTCTTCTTTTTTGTTTGCCTCTCTTTCTACTCCCATCATTCTCAATCCTTCTGCTTCAAGAAAGTTTGATCGAAGTGGAGCCAATTTCAACCTATACAATATTTATCCAAACTCTGTTCTGTGCTGTTCTTTTTTTTTCCCTCTGCCTCTTTACTTGAACTTCTTAGCACCCAGAAACATGTGTCAAGGTGCATGTATGCACACACACACACACACACACACACACACACACACACACACACACACACACACACACACACACACA
>JAPMNP010674381.1:592-22511 GCA_029874935.1 Atherina boyeri | reverse complement strand
GGATACTTTCTTGGCACATTTTGGACCCCTTAGTACCAGTTAAGCATAATTTAAACACCACAGCCAACCTGCTGACCATGTCAATAGGTAATAGGTGAGGTTGAGATAGGTGTTCATAATAATGCCAACATTTATAGCTTCTTCATTGTATTTTAGCAACAGTAATGTTAAACGTGAGCATGTTTTCTTGTCCCTGACTTTTTGGGAAGAGCAAAAATGTCAGTCTTGTCTCTATAGACTGTAGTTCTAGGAAAACATTTTTTTTTAACTGCCAAGTCATCAAAAGAAGATAACATGTACAGCAGTGTATCTTTGGTATATGGATGGCAGGAAACAATAGAGGAAGGAGGGAGAGAGGCAGCACATAAAGGCTAGTTTGAAAGGCATTACTATTTTAGTGCCTGACTTAAAACTAGCCACTGAATCATAAATCTCCTGCCTCTTTAATTACTGTGACAAGCTGAGAGCCAGACCTGTTAAACCAACCGACTCATAAAGTCTTTGAACTGCAATGTCATAATCAAGAGTGAGCAGTGAGATCAACTAGAACCTAAAACCCCACTACTCAACTCAGTGAGGCGTGCCCTGGCGATGTCTAATTCAGCATTCCTCTCTCATACTGTTTCTGCTCAAAGGTCTCTCCGGCAAGTAAAAGTTAGTCTGAAGTTGACTCCAGTCTTATCTTTTGCTCTTTCTATTTCTGTTCCTCACTTCCTCTGATAATGTCTTTTTTGCTGAATCAGCCATGGTACACATTCAAAGCGGCCAGTTTGCTGATATCCAGTTGCGAGCGTGTAATGCAGTGCCGTAAAGCAAAATGCAACAGCAAAGTGATGCGTTGGGATGAAGGAAAAGCTGTGAAATTTTCAGCATAGGGGACACTACTAGGTACACCACAAATGTCACTGAGCCATTGAAATGAGTCAGAAGCATAGAGCTTTAAAGTCTGAAAGTTACGTGGTGCAACTTTAAATTGGGGTTGTCTGTGAGGTAATTGATTATTATTAGTACAGCTGTTTCTGTGATGTGATTGGTTGAACTGAAACCCAATAATCATCAATACTTCAATAGAAAGGATAAACATTTTTTCAAGTATTTGAGCGAGAAAGGAAGGATCTGACATGGATTGGATGGTTACTAATTACAGATGGATCTGTGTGTGTGTTATTTTCAGCAGCGGTGTGATAGCAGGATGCTTGAGCAAAAGAGGGAAATACCATCTTTGTACACCTTTCTAATGTTATATTCCTCTTTACAACACGCTGTAATTGTTTTCAGAGAAAAACATATAAAATACCAACATTAGCTTGTTGAAAGATCTAAGGGGGCTGGACCACCCGCTTCAGGTTAGGTTAATCAAAGAACTTATAATGTGTTCAAACCTGAGAGCTGCAAGTACTAAGACTTTACATGTTCAGACTGAGCTTTCATTAGATTTTATACTTAAACCCTATAATTCATTTCACTCACTGTGTCATTGATGTAGAAGGCTCCACCCAGGTTCCCCGTAGTGATGTTGTATGTGAGCAGTGCGTTACGTCCACTGTCTGCATCTCGAGCTCGTACTCTGGCCACAGAGGTGTGTATGGACGCCCCTTCACTCACACTTGTGTTGTAAGGCAGGTTAAGGATTACAGGGTCGTTATCATTAATGTCTAGGACATGGACCCCCACCACCACCTGAGGAGAACCAGAGTCAACTTTAAAAATACACTATACAACACAAATACTGTTTTTTTTTTATTATAATGAATGCTTAATAAAAACTCCACAAAAGCTGATAGAAGATTTCTGAGATAATTCATTGTGTTTTAATTGACAGTTGTGTAGTTTCGTAATAGTGCGGTTGTGAGAGTTGGGTGTTTAGTACACACGCAGGCCACACTTCAATACAGAAGTGAAGCTTGCAAGTTCCTGTTTGTTTAAGAGGATATGATGATGATATGATGAGACTGCCTGCAGACGTGGAACAGCGTTGGCGTAATTTAACTCACCGAACTGTTGCGAGATGGTGTTCCAAGGTCTCTGGCTGTGACAGTGATGTTGTAGAACGCTGTGGTCTCTCTATCCAGCTCTACATCCTTCCTCACCCGAAGCTCGCCCTCCACAGGAGAAACCATGAACTCATCTAAAAATGAGACGCAGAGTTCACAGATATATAGAAAAGATTTAACAATGATTCTATTAAAGAAACAAACCAAAAAAAAAATCATCCGGATACTAACTTTGGTGATCTCCACCGGTGATGCTGTACTCCACTTTTCCGTTGACACCGGAGTCTTCATCACTGGCTCGAAGAGTCCACACGCGGGGTCCTGGCTGGCCCTCGGTCACCTCGAAGGGTCCCTCATAGGCTCTGGGGAAAGTTGGTGTGACGTCGTTCACATCTAAGACATTCACCAACACCTAAAGCGGAACAGGGAGAAACTTTTTAACAAAGTCAACGAGCAGTTGCTCGGTAACTGTTATTGGCATCAACAGAAAAAGTCAACTGTAATCAAATTTATTACAACAACGTCTTATAAGTACACAACTCTGTTTTTAGTTTGCCCCAACTTGGGGAATATGCAGTATTTTGATAACTATCATTAAAAAACATTATGTGTGTTATTACTGTTGTGCTAGATGTCAAGCGAAGAGCTGGCTTTGGACACTGGTCAGTTGCCGTGACAACCAGTACATAATGTCCATTGCTGATCTCATAATCCAACTCCTTCACAGCAGTGATTCTCCCCTAAAAAAACAAACAAAACATCATTCACAGAGGGTTCATTTGATTTTTGCTGTTGGATGTCCGTATTCTGTACGAAAAGTTTTCTCGTCTCACCGTGATGCTGTTGATGTTAAAGGTCTGAATCAGGTTGCCCTCAGCGATGGCATATCGTAGGGTGCCATTCAGACCCTCATCTGGGTCGATGGCCGTTACTGTGGCGATCGTGGCTCCGACCGTCTCTGGTCCCTCACTCAGCACTGTGACGTACTCCTCCTCAGGGAATTCTGGGGCATTATCATTCTCATCCACAATGCGAACATAGATGGTGGTTGAGGTCTGCGGGAAGAACACATTGAGGAAAACAACAGCAGCAATGTCTGTTATTAATGTCCACATTCACTAATATTACAGACAAAATGCCATTCACCTCCAGCAACAGTGTCACTGAACCCTCAAAGGAGGTCAAGCCTTTGCTGCCCTTCATCTTAGTCACACTTCATTCTTGGGACGAATTATATCTAGAGTGTTTTTAAAATAAATCATGTGAGAAACAAAAGCAAAACCTAAAGAGTGAGTCCAGGGAAAAAAGAAAATATAAAATCTAACCCATTGGGACCAGACGTCTCATGGTCAGGACAAATAAATATATATTTTAGTCAGTCTTCCTTCTAAGTCCTTACATGTTATATACGGTTGGAAAGCGGAGATTCTTGAGATCTGAATGATGTGCATAATTCCAGGCTACAATCATAACGGTAGATTCAGTAAACACTTCATTAAGACCAGTTGCTAATGCAATTTATCTTTGAAGCCATACTGTACTCCAGTAGCAGATGATACTGCCACAAAATCGGCCCTGTTACATCATCAAAGGTCTAGTGAAAGTAGTCCAGTAAAGTAGTTTTAGGAGAAATTTGCAAGATTTTAAAGGGGTTAAGGGAAGTGGGAAAACAAGCATTGTTATAAATATCAAATCTACTCCCACAGATACTGAAATCACAACAAGGTTAGGTGCTTTTTTTTTTTTACTCTGGAACAGGCAACTCAAAACTACCAGATTAAATAACATGAAGTTTTTGCAGTGATGTGGGAACCAGTCACAAAACTTTACAGGTGGGTAAATAGTTGACATCACAACTTCGGCCATTTTAAAAACAGCTGGACTACTAATGTTTACTGATCCAAGTCATAGCCCCCTCTTTTCCATTTATGTCCCTGTCCCAGAGTCGATTTGATTTGTTATATTTTTGGAACTTCTCATGGAAGGCATCGGGATTTGGTAAACAAAGAAAGTATTTTTAGTCCCAGCTTGTAGATCCCATCAAAGCTCTAGCTATTGTTAAAGAATCCATTCATTGCAGATGAATCATTAAGAGCTGTAATATTATCATCTTTAAAAAAAAGGATATAAAGATGTGAAAGCAGATGTGAAAGACTTTACGCACTCTCCGGGGGTGGGGCAGAGAGGGAGGGGGGTACTGACAGCAGGGAGGAGCCTGTTTACTCCTGTAGTGTAGTAAGTTGCCCCTGCGCAGCACAAGTCAGACACACAAGTGAAGTTGAGAAGAAATCCACAAATAATCAGCGGTGGTTTTGTGCGTTTCGGGGTAGAGTTGGTTAGAGGTGAAAGAGAAAAAGTTGATCAGGGTTTACTCAGCGGGGATAAGTCGAGCACAGCCCGAGACAGACACCCACCGTCCTGCTACTACTTCGCGTTACTGCTATGGAGTGGGGATTATCCCGTCGGACATCGGTGCGGGGAAGAAATTCCAACTTTTGGATTGTCCTTGTTTTGTTTATGACAGCTGGAGGTAAGCACCAAAAGACATAATCACTCTGACACCTGATGTTTTTATGAATGCTCGACGTGCCTGTCTCACTGTCTGGCTGAGCGCGAGGCTGTTGGCAGTTATAAGTTTACTGAAACAAAACTTCATATTTCAACAAAATGTCCACCAAAAATGATTATTTATCTATTTAAACATAAAAAACAAATTAAATGCACGACATTAATTAGGAACTTAATGTTTCTCACTTGCACAGATGCTTTAATGAAGCATAACAGACACAGGATGACGTATTCTAATTTAACGATTTTAGTTATTTATCCAACTTTTGGCCAATCACGCGCACTGGTGCGTTTCTTTAAAGCTATAGGGGGGACGGGGGGTGAAAACTTTCCACTTTTCATTATTGTTTTGAACATCTGGTGAAGCTCCTCCCATGACATGTTGTGAGTAAAAATCCGCTCTTAACTCAGCAGAAAACCAGAAAACCACAGTCTGATGGCGATAATAAGAGTTACCATCCCAGACATGAGCTCAGCGTTGGTAGAAAAGTTAAACGCAGAAACGCAACATGGATTTAGTCAATGGTTTGGTGACCAAGGTCTGCATTTGCTTAATTGCTGCTTTAATTTTTTTTAGAAGAATTCCGCGCGCTTCTTTGGAAGCTGTAATCAAATGCGGGGGTTTATTCAAGGACTTTGCTGGGAGTTGAGGAGGAGAGGAGAAGCAGCTGTTGCCTCAGTGGGTGCAGATTGCCTCACCTCAAACACCGATGAAAACTTTATCAGCTTAAGTCTATTTAGATAGGCTAACTCGAAAACTGCTCCTAGGACAAAGCTGTTTACTTTGGGATATTAAACATCTGGCTGACACAATGTTAATATAAACATTTTTTTTTTATTTGCAACATTTCTAAATCTATGTGGATTAATTGACCCAGTAGCCTAGATATTAATATTATGCAGGTAGTGTTTCTGAAATGTTCATGCAGACATCTGAGACTTACAGGCTGCATTAAAAGGCAAGAACAATTTGAATGCCCTCTTTTCAGACCTGTTATTTCCTCTCTGTAAGCAAGTTTCCTTCTTTTCAGCCTATGATGAAAACAGCTGTTTGTGCCAGCGCCAATAATGGATTTCCACTCCGCAAAGAAAGGAAAAAAAGAGTGAAACCTAGCTTTAATCAGTGCCTCTTTTCCTCTCAGATAAGCATTTGGCTCCGTGTGGAGGACAATGGCACAGACTAACACGGTCAATGAAGTGCTCAAAGTGGGACCACTCTCTCTTTCTTTGCTCCTTTGCTTTCTTCTCATGATTTTTGTTCCAAGCTTGTGTTGGGTATCGATCCTGTCCTAAGTGAGTAAATCTTTATTCGGGTACAAGTGTCCTTAAATCAATCTCATTGACAAAAACAGGACTAACCAGGGAGTCAGCCGGTGCATGTTCAACAGTTGTGTTGCATGTGGAGGAGGGGGAGCACCGTTGCTCTGTGATTTTTGTGGGCATCACCGACTCAAAGGTCTGTACATTTGGAACTGCAGTTGTCTCTTACATGCAGTAAGAATGATGTGTAGTGAGCATATTGCCGGGAACGGTTTGTCTCCCACACTGCTCATTCTCCGAACAGTCCAAGGCCCCACAACATGTAGAACCTTGACTCTTTATCTAGTTGCATCATCAAAAACTCCAACCATGTAAACACAGACATTTAACTACAGCAGAAACAGTTAAACAGGATGGACGATGGAGGCGGCAGGCAAATAAATTGGTAACAATTAAACACATTTATTAAAATGATGAAATAACGGATTTTCAGCTGCACCGTTAAAATGAAGAAACACTGTTGTAACCATGTTGTAAACACTCTGCCATTACACAACCCTTTACATCCCTAAATGTTTTTAGTGAATTCAGTGAAGCTGAAGAAGAAGGAAACAGAGACTGAGGTGTGTTCACATTATACATTACGAGAAACCTCAACTGGAACACCGACTACTTAAAAAAAACATCAAATCACGAGCCACGTCATGGACTCCTGAACACACGACCCACTGACATTTCCTTTTGTGTTAAGGTGCCCCAACGCCAGATTTAAACACTTCCTGTTGCTGAATGCATCTGTTTGCTGCTCTGGCAGAAGCTCTTACTGAAACTCACTAATTGTTTGTGTGTAGGGTGGATGATCTCCTGGTTTCATGAACATCCTCTTACCCATGACAGAAGGTGTAAAAAGGGAGGGCTTTGGGGTGTGTGTTGGACTTGTGCTTGGAAATGAATACTTGATTTACCTGTAATGCATGTTTGGTATGTTTAACAAGCTGAAATCGTTACTCTCACAAAAGGGCGGCGTGCATCATTAAACTGGGCAGAATTCAAGCATAAATTAACATGTCGGAAAATAAGAAAGCTGTCAGTGACAGCTTGTGCTAAACAGGTGGGACTAAGACCTAAAACAAAGGAGGGCCTGTGTCTTGGCCCTCAGGGGCTATCAGGATCCTAAGCACAGAGATCACAGGTGGAAACTTATATCTATAATAGAGCCCAAACACAGCTGTCTGGTGTATGCAAGTTGGAGAAATGCTGTCAGTTTCACACACGGAACAGAACTGGCTGCCACATCAAAACACCATCCACTTGGCACCCCAACAAGAGCTGAACACAAGATACTGGCTTCATCCAGAGAACTCCTTACAAAGGCCAGTCTTGTCAGTGAGATATCTCTGAAATATTATCTATGTGATACACGTAAGAAGGCAGGCTGAGCTGTTAAAAAGAAGGACAGCGAGGGAGGCAGGGTGGGTGTGAAACAGGAGAGGAGAAGGGCTTCCCCTCCTATTGTCCCACCACGTAGGCAGGAACAGCCGGGGGATAACATTTTCACCTTAATCACCCTCCGTGGTCTTCCTATTGCTTTTCCGAGCACACAATGGCAGGAGTAGTGTTCAGCCACACACGCCAATATTCAGCGACACACACAGGATGCACACATGGCGTGTCTACAAACATGCACGACTAATCAAAGAGCAAAGGTCGCCGGCTGTTCAGCTACTGTATTTCCTTCCCAGCTGAGCGTAAATCAGTTATCTGAAGCCGATATTGACATTAGGCCAAAAATGATTTCTCTGCTTCCTCATTTCTGTTCTGATTGATCCAGAAGGTTCTCCTGCTTAGAGAATATGGTCCCCTCGGGGAAATATTAGTGCATGAAAACAGTGCATGTCCAAATCTACTTGAATCCTACAAAGCTGCTACCGCAGCTGTTTGAGGGCCTAAACTCTCATGCATGCTGTTGTCCAACAGCTCTCCTTTTATCCTTGGACAGAAAATGAGAACATTAGCAATTTACAAGAGAGAATCAGTCATCTTTGGAATAATCAGGCAGTTGTTGAGAAAAAATGCCTAAATCTGATTTATGTTCATTTATGTGAAGATTTATCAGCTTCTGTTGTCTCAGATTAAATGTATGCCAATATTTAGGGATTTAGATAGTTGAACACAATACAATGAATAATGTCAGAAATAGTGATGAACATTTTTCATAGATTTCTGATGTTTAATTGACCAGATAATTACATCAAAAGTCTGCAAACTTATCAAAAAATGGAAATAATCAGCAGGGATAGTCATTATTGCTCACCAGATGTGGTGAGAGGTGATTTTTCAGATGGTGAAAGAGCCATACAGCAACAGCTGTAACCCTTTAAAGTCAATTTTAGTCTGAGAGGAGTCAGACGGGAGGAGGAGAAGGAGGAGTGCTGGCGTGCCGGGATAACTCAGGAAGGAAGTCCACTCCTCAAGCCAAGCATTGCCCACCCTCCTCCCTCACTGTCCAGGCATACACATACATCACATTTACAGGAAACCTGCGGCCCACGGTGCTATATGCTGGCATACTTCTCCATCAATGCGGTCCACCCCCACACAAAGTTGTTATTCACATGTATGCACTCACACGCACTCTTCCTCTCCTCGTTGCAGTGCTACGCCACCTCGGATGCTGCACCGCACCACAATCTTTTGCAGACAAAGGGTGGCAATGATGAGGTGACAGAGAGGCTCCAATGCTTTTCATGCAGGGTGTGCTGCAGTCAGAAATGGCAAAAGCGGTTATGAGAAGTTACCTGCATGGCTGTGTATGTCTGTGTTCGGGGGATTGTTGTAGACAAGCTTTAGACCTGATGTTTACTTTGTTGTGTCACTGTAATGGAACAGTAACTTGGAGTTCACATTAAAGAGTTAAAGCTATTCATCCATTTCACTGCTGCGCTGAAGAGGTTAAAGCCGGATGTGGTTGAAAGCAGAATGTATGAGTGAGAAAGAGAGTTTGTGCAATATGTAAGAAGCGTCTCACAGCTGTCTTGTTGGTTTCCTGAGGGGTACATAAAAATGCATATGAGCCAATCTGTGTCAATGTTCACTCACAAAAACATTAAGGAACTATCTAACTGCTGGGTAAAAATGACACACATAAGTGACATTGCCTTAAAGAATTTTACACAGCATCAATCACATTTCTACACTGTTCCTACTTTTACGGGTAAAGAGATCCTGTACTGCATATATAACTGCAGCTGTCTGGGAGGAACAGACAATTTAGCTCCCAAAGGAGGCTAGTATATTTGTTTTAGCCAGCAGACTGCACTATTTCTAACCACAGTTTGAATATTCAGAATGAGGAAATATAAAAGTAGCCTTCCCAAAAGGCACAAAAAAGTATGAAGCATCCAAAATCAGAGTAGAGAAATTGCTGGGCTTTGACTTTTAATTCCATGTTGAGATTGCTAGTTGCTATATTTACATTTAGCTATGTCTTTATTTGTGTTGTGAGTAGTGGTGACAGGCAGGAAATGCATTCTAATTTACTTGCTGGCAAGTATTGTATAGTAAACTGTGACTTATCAAGTCATTTCCTACTTGGATTTTTTTTAATCTTGTGTATCCCAAACACTGAATGAATACCAGAAGTCACGAAGGGACATCTGATCTTCTCCTGTGATATAGATGATTCTAGTCATTGTGGACATGAAAGCCATGGAAATATTGGGCTTCATATGAAGAAGATGCATCGTTTGTTATTTCAAACAACAGGTCAAAATGCTAACTGGGAGAACATTTAACACTTGTCAGATGTTTTTGATGACCATCAACAAGCTTCTTGAAGAATTCTGGTTGGATGTTTTATTTTCATTCATAATATAATTGGCAGAATTTTGCTATACATTTGCGTCGTGGCTTAGCTACCCTACCTTGCTTATTCCACAGCCCTTTTCAGGTATGTTTAGGCTAATTGTTGTGTTTGCAAGTCCCAGTTGTGTCCAAGTTTCCAGCATGCAGCTGATGCTTTTAAATTATGCTGAAATTCTGAAGTAATCCTTTATTGATGCCCAACAATTCTGTGCAATCCTTCAGTTCTGGAACAAAACAGTCACAGAGCATGATACATTCACCACACTTGGTGATATAGTTTTTCTGGGGCTCGAAGCCTCCTCTTTACTCCTCGGAGTACTCTACTGGTCATTGTGAGCCAACAACTCAATCTGTGGCTCATCTGACCATAAAACGGGTTGAGGCAGATGGCCGCCCTCCCTGGCCCTGGTTCTGCCGGAGGTTTTTTCTTCCTTTTATACAGGAGATTTTCTGTCCACTGTCGCCCCATACATGCTCAGGATGAAGGATTCAATCAAACAGAGAAGATTCAATGTAATCTGTTGGTTTTCCTGGGCTAGACAGAGTACGAATTTAGTCAAATGACCACAGTTAATATAAATTGGATTCATTTGTTTAAATTGAATGACAATGAATTGGTGTAAAGTGGATCATGTCTGTTAATTGAGATAACTGTGTAGTGAATTGGCGCCATACAAATAAAGTTGAATGGAGCTTTTGTGGGTCCTGGATTGTTCTTGACCTTCTGACCAAATTTCCTGTTAGAAAACCACCAAAGAAACGTTTATGACTTGTGTAAATCTAAAATATTCTACCTCTTAGAGAAACCGTGGACTTTCCCCTGGTTCTGGGTGTTGGTCAATTCAAGAGTGCTGACATACTTTGTTATGATGGCTCAAAGAAACTTACAGATTTAAAACTTACAGCACAAGTAATTATTTAAGAGTGTGGACAATTTTGAGTATGTTTAAGTTTAACTCTGCTGTGCTAACTAAATAAATAAATCAATGAATACATTTTGCACTCTGCACCAAATTCTTGATTTGTCATTTTTTCCCATTAAAAATGCACCCTTGCCACCCTTACTGTCACGTCTTCTGTATTGCCATAACATTCAGTGTATGTGCTTGTCTGACTGCACAGGTATTGCAGATGCATTGGATTATTAAAATTGAATACAGATTTTTATAATTCTGAAACCGATGCTTATGTCTTAGTCTTTCCACTGTGTTATGCTTTGGTTACATTTCTGTTTCATGCAGTTACTTTTTGTAAATCCCATGGAAATTGTATCTTGGAAAAACCAGCTAGTGTTGCTGCCACTCAAATAGATGAAGCAAATGTGACTTTATATTTTTACTAAAATACGCCCCTCATTCCTCTGGTTATTCTTTACACATAAATCTAAAAATGTAATGTTTTTCCCCCATGGGCTGAGCTTTGGAGAGACTTCTTATAATTTCCATTGCTTACAAATCCGTCTTCTCTCAGTAGCAGTGGCTGTTTTAAACCTTAAACATAGCTGGAAAGAAAACCCCTGCATCTCTAAACCAAATCATTAAACATTGCTTTATATAACAGTAAAACACATTTCACAAACATACTGTCTTAAAGGAAGTATCATTTGTTGATAATTTTCTTCCACTTTTGTCTTTTCTCGGCAGCTAAAGTTGAGATGGCCCACTCCGACTCCACACTGGATGTTTCTGCCCCACACCTGTACTACACCTGTCCTGAAGGTGCAACTGTCAAATTGCTGTGTGAACAGAAAGGTGCTGCCATGTATCACTCTGATGTCCTGATGAACAGGTGGCTTTTCACAGCCCACAGTGACCGACACTGTGAACCAGGGAAAGGCCCACGACAAATCAGTCATTCACATAATCACACCGGCTCGGGGATACGTATTGAATCAGACGACCATAAAATGTGGTTGACTCTGTCGGACGTGACCTATGCGGATCAGGGTCGCTACTGCTGCTTGGTCTTGGAGATCAATAAGGAACACGTCCATCATCAGACCCTCGTGCAGAGGTCTCACAGCCACATTGTTCTCCAGGTTACACCAAGTAAGCACATAAAATGAATCAGTGTAAAAGATAAGGAATGTCATAATTGGCTAATTGAAAAAGTTTTCATAGCTGTTAAGTAAGATTGTTATGTTATGATTGTTATTGTGTTAGAGACTTGGAATCTATGTGAAGTCTTGTTGCATTTGCATGCTAACCAATGTTACATCTATATACATTCTATATGAGAAGAAATACATTTATTTGATTGTTCCAGGGAGAGATAGCCCTCAAAACTGCACTGTCTGGGATCCCACACCACCTGGAGGTATGTAATCTTAGTCAAGCTCTCATAACCAATGGATGACTTGGCTGTTATTCTTTTTATTTAACTCAGTCTCTGTGTTGCTTCTCCAGGTTCTGTACCCGTGGCTTTGGCTTTAGCAGCCTGCATCTTGGCTCTGCTCTCTCTGCCTCTAATTCTGGTGCTTGTCTACAGACAGAGGCAAAATGCCCACTCACACAGACGTATGTATTACTAATATACACAAACAAGCACACACTCATTTCCATTTTTTTTGGTTGTTGGTCAAATATAAATTTCTTATACTGGGGTTCCCAGGGTGTTTGTTCTGACACATGTTTCCTGTCAGTGAGGTGGATTAACTGTATTTCACACAGTGGGAAGCACATTCACAGTCGGCTCTGTTTCAGTTCATTCACAATGGCCCATTTCCTGTTTCCTCTCTCCCAGGTGCTCAAGAGCTAGTGAGGATGGACAGGTAAGCTTTCCCACAATCTGTCAGGCAGCTGATCTCACAGACCAGCATCAAAACAAGCCTAGTCCTTAGAATAATAATGCTGTGTACACTGATATTCCATTATATAATATGCACAATAGTTCTTACACAATAAATATCTGAGGACAAACAGCCTTACAAGACCAAAATAAGTAAATGTAGATAAACATTTGTTACCTACAGATCTTTACATAACTAGATAAGTACATGGACGTAATCACTGTAAACCACTTTCATTTACACTATGTATAATTTTGATGTTTTATGCCAGTAGATTAATGGAGATGTGTGTACTTTCTATGCATATAATTTTGTTATAGTATTCAATTTAATTACAGAACAACATACACCAAACATCAAAACTGTCTTGAGCAACAGCTATAAAAAAGTGCATTGAGTTATTACAGCAATTTCTTACTTGCTTTTCTTTCTTGTATTTTCGTGTGCATCTGTTTGTGTTTAGTGAGGCTCAAGGCCATGAGAACCCAGTGTTTCTCGGGGGATCACCTCAAATAAAGACCCGTACTGTGTCTCAGATCATGACCAGGCAGTCCTCTGAGACAGGCCGCCACTTGTTGTCTGACCCAGGAACACCCCTCTCACCTCCTGCACATGGGGATGTTTTCTTCCCATCTGAAGGTAAGACAGGCTCCAAAATATCTAAACATCATGACAATGCAGCTCGTGCTGCAAGGGAAACTATGGAATGGATACTGGCTGGTACTGCTGGACGACAAATTGTGTTTTTCTTAGCAGTATGCATTAGGTCTTCATTGTGAATCCACAAATGCAGGTTAAATCGCTATCTTGCAAAGAGGAGCAGTATGTAAACATGTCTCAGAAAACACTGCAGTCTTCTTTGAACCAATGGTAATTAAAAAAAAAGATGCAAAATTGAAAACTGAATAAAAATCCATCCATTTAAAAAAAAGATCAGTCTCTTACAAATCATGGCAATCTGTTATTTTTAACCTTTTTTAAATTGAGGCTGTGCTCTTGTAATGGTGATAAAATGTACAAAAAAATGAAAAAGAGAGAACATTTTAAGCAAAGTGTGAAAAGCAGCTAAATTAAATAAAAAAATAAAGAGCTTGAGAGTTCTCATGTAGATTTGTAGTGAACCTAGCTAGGTGTTGCCTTTCAGGTGGACAAAGTTGCACCTCCATTAGAAAGTCATTAATTACACTGTGGGAGAGTACGTCTGCACCATTCACATAACTCCAATACTCAAGTTATGTAAAAATGTACGTGCAGTTTAATGTTACTCAATAATGTGGCCATGACCGTACCTATTTCAAAATGTACACTCAGTATGGTAACTCTGATGCAATCAAAAAAGATTTTATGCAACTTTGCAGAAATATTTTGCATGTTGGTGGAAGTGTTGTTTGAAAAGAAATGCTCTTGCTTTTAAGCAAAAATGCATAAATGTTTCAACCGCACAAATATTGTATAAGGATATAGAGCTCACTCAACCTAAACACCCTTGCATAAATACATACTGTATATATCACAGGGACTACTGCTTTGTGATGGCATAAGAAGGTGGCTTTCTTCTTCTCTTGCCTCACTCACAAGTTACTTCTACTCATCAGCACTCACATTATACACCAATATCCCCTTCAGTTGTTGTTTTTGACTCAACTTGAAACAATATTGAAACATTAGTTACGACTCAGGAGCTCAACCCCAAGGGTTTTTCTACAGACTCCTGAGGCACCTGTGCAGACATTCCCGGCATACTTGGATTGATTGGCCAGCTTCCTTGTTGCAAAATCTCACACGATATTGGGAACTGTCAGAAAATACAACCTAAGCAATAACATATATCACATCAAAGACCTTAAACAGTGTCATATACAGATGTAGGAAACATTCATTTAAGTTTTTATACACATGATAAACAAATATGCAGTAAAACTGGGCCGAGTCCCAGACTGATACTGGCACAGACTGGTACAGATGCTGCAATAGTAGAACACAAATATTTAAAATACTGATAAAAAAACATCAAAAAATAAATCCTTTATGGTTGCCTGGGAGGATTTTTTCTTACAAGAGTTCATTTCCTGTAGTGGTCTGCAGATGTATTGTAAAAATATGTAACCTGGTTTCTTGTCTAAGGTTTCATGCTGTGTGGACAAAAGCCACATCTTTCTTTGTCATATTTTCAGGCTTGCTGACCTTCAGCTTGTGGAATTCAACCAGCAACACTTCCCCGTTTTCTTTAACATGTTGCAACTCAGACTTGAGACCTTTTTGTTCTGCTTTTTGAAGGGTTTCCAGCTAAATTCAGTTAATTCTGTGAAATCTATTTATCATCTCATGCCACCGTACTCAGCTTACAGGCTAGAAAGACTTGACGGATATATGCTGTCATTTGACATTTCTTTGACATTTCCGTCATATTTGAGAG
The DNA here is from genome assembly GCA_029874935.1 of Atherina boyeri. Classification (NCBI taxonomy): domain Eukaryota; kingdom Metazoa; phylum Chordata; class Actinopteri; order Atheriniformes; family Atherinidae; genus Atherina; species Atherina boyeri. Next base: position 7,621 of record JAPMNP010674381.1, on the reverse strand, counting down.
GAAAGCGCCATGCTGAATTTGCAAACGCCCTCATATTAAATTTTTCACCTGTCAGCACAAACATATGAAATGCTCATTTGTGTAGGCGGACGCCTCTCACAACCGTGCTCTTTTCTTTGTTTCAGACATCATCCCCGAGTCTCCTGACTTCTTGCAGATTTAAGGAGCAGGACAGCCTCATTCAGTGCTCTTACTGCTGACCTGGAAGCAGTCCTGCAACTTTCCTCTGTCTCTCTGTGGCTTAAGAGCAATATTCTCCTCATGGATTCTCATATCTACCATGTCTAGACTGCAGGAGGGAGAAGAACTGCATTTTTTTAATTCTAATACTGCTTCCACCTGCAACAACAGCTGGAGGCCAGAAGTGAACTTAAGCTTGTCGTTTGCATCTGGCGTTCAGTCCAAACATTGACAACGGCCCCTGGACCATCATGTGCTCTGGTCTGGTGAGGCCTGCCGTAATGAACCCTGTGATGCCTGTTGATAGTGGGGTCCTCTCATGCATTGGAGCAACAGACTTTGGTGCAGTTCATACAAACATTTATTTGCTATGGTTGGTTGATTTAGGCTGGTGTGTACTCTGCAAACCCTTTTAAATCCAAACAAAGGCCAACTAGTGCTGCTTTCTGTCCACTTACAGTCATCGGTGTGTTTTTATGTGGTTAAAAAAAGACTTTCACAGCAATATTTAATGTATCACTGAATATTTGCTGATTGATCATGGGAACTTTCAAAGAAGCAATCTCCCATAAAATGACCTGACATATGGTGTCCATGGTAATGTGGTGCAAACATCAGTAAGGAAGAGCAGGCGTAATAAGTTCTAAACTTATGGAATCCCTGCAAATAGAAAAACAGCTTCTTTTTTTCCTTCTTTTAAATGAACCACAGATGAGAAAGCAACCCAATGGTCACCTCACTTTCTTGTCATAGTCATAGAAGTTAACAGTGTATTTTTTTTTTTTTAGCATTAATTCCTTTTTAAAAGCATTTTTACTTGTTCCTGCTTTCGGTCTTCTTCCTTCTTTGCTACCTCAGTTACTGTTTGCTGTGTTTTAAATATGCTTCTTCTTTCTTGTACTTAAAAAAGTGAAGCACTGCACAGTGGCCTTAAATGTTTTCTTAAAGTGCTGGAAGAATAAAAATCTATTGGAAAGACTTGTTTTGAGGGAGTTAAATTTTTTTCTGTATTTGTACAGCTTATCAAGTAAAAATAAAATGTTTGAATTTCTGTTGAATGTAGCCTCACAGACACCAACAAACTCTTCAACTCAGTTATCACTGCCATTACAATGTTATATTTCAGTTTTTTTCCTTTGTATTTCACCGTGATAAATGATATTGTGATACATTATATTAAAAATATAGTGTGTGCAGTGAGTCTGTTAAGCAAATTGAGCAAATGTGTTGAGTAATTTCTTTGAAATGTTAACCAAAGATAAAAAGACAAAGATAAGATAAGAGGCGACTGCAGTGTTGATTTGACTCAGTTGATGCGAGTTGAGTGTTGGGTCGATGGTGATTTTCACACTGAGGTGAAGTGTGTATAGCTGATGCTCAGTGGAAATCATCTCAACGATGTTGTGTAGCAGGTGTAAAGGACAGCGTGTTATGTTCATGTATATTTGTCTTTCTTAAAAAGTATTTGTGTTATTGGGTGCCTTTTTGTGAATGTGTGGGTGTTTTGTGTGTGTTTGTTTTCAAATTGAAGACTACAGTTTTCTTAATCACTCTGAGGTATGCTCGAAATGTGTGTGTGTTAACTTGAAAGCAATTTTTGTTTATGGATTATGTGTTTTATACTGTAAGACGCATGTATAAAAGATGTGTTGAGGACATAGCTGTTCTCTGTATGGCATTTAAACTGTTCTTCATTACCTTGTATAATAAAGTGGAGTTCTCAGGCTCTGAAGCCCTGTGTCTTTTATCTGAAATCATTGTTCCCTTTAAATGGCAGCTCTCCAAATTACTACAATACATGGACACATTGCACTTGCTATTGAAGGAGCCATCATAGACAGAACAAGGTTGTTCCACTTGTGCACCTCTGAGATGGAGAACACGAGAGGGAGGCCGGTAGGAGAGGAAATGATGAAACAAGCTTAGCATCTTCTTTTTTGTGAAGAGACAGAGCTAGATGGGATGACACAGTGCTTTTCTTTAACAATTTTCATCATCTGTTACAATACCTACACTACAGGATGCACATATGGCTATACACATATAAAAAGTTAAAAAAAAAATGTTTCTAAACAGGAAAAGCAGAATTTGTCTTTGTTTGTGACTTGTGGCTTTCCTGTTGTCAAAACAAGGTGTTTCCTGTACCTTCAGAGCCAATCAGCTTATACAAAAGACAAAAAAAACATTGCATTTATTTTTCTGTGTGGTCTATGTGAAGCGTGCCTTAACATCTTTCTATGTCTCGTTACTGTAAAGTGCTTTTGCTTCAGCCGTGGGGGAAGATGCATTCAGATCCTTTACTTGAGCACAGTTAGAGTCCTGAAAATGTAATCCTACCCAAGCAAAACCACATGCGTATCAGCAGAAATATGTAGCAAAAGTATTCAAGAAAAAGCTCTAAAAAATCAGTGTGCAATTTCATGTAAAGTTTTTAAAACAGGGACACCAGAAAAAAAAAAGAGTTGTGATTCACAAATCTGTTTACAGTTTGCAGACTTTTAGGCTTTTATGTTTCATTTTTGTTAAAAAAAGAAGCATAATTTGAAAATTCAATGAAGTGAAACCCAACAGAGAAGTTGTGACGACATTAACAACTCAGACATTTGAACTCGAAACTTAATTCCAGAGAAAAGTAGGAAACCTAAAAGTTGGACTGAAAGTAAAATTCTTCTCCAAAATCTAATGGAAGAATAAAGGGCAATAAAAAGGAAATACTCTCTTGAAGTCAAAGCATGTCAGAACTATGCTTAAGCACAGGACAGGTTACTTTCCATCATGGGGCCTACTGTTGAGCCTCTCCCTGAACAGGATGCTCAGGTTCTCCTGAGCTGTTGAACAAAGAAGGGCTCTGCATCAGATCGGATGCTCCATTGTGCAAATGACACATCTGCACAGTTGAAATCAGCATAAAAGAGGGATATTAAACTTCATGGGCATCACAGTATTATACTGCATGAAGGACAACGCCTGGGAACAAAGCATTAATAAATTCACTTCATTTGACAGTCGTTGTCAATGATTTGAAGCAGGAAAAAATGTTTGCTCACGGCTGTCCATGCATCTTACCGACAGAGGTGGAGTGCCGTCATCCTCCACGGTGACAGTGAGTCGATATTCCTGTTGGTGCTCTCGATCAGGAGGGGCTGGTCGTGTCACCATCTCTCCAGTCACGCGGTCCATGCGGAAGGTTAGGTCCTGGTTTCCAGCGGTGATGTAGTGAAACAGCATGGCGTTGGGACCGATGTCTCGGTCAGTAGCCATCACACGGAGAACTGATGTACCTCCTCCCACATTCTGCAAAGTACATTCAAAAAGCCTGTTATTCAACAAAAAACAGGAGTTGTTCAGCCATAAAATACAAACGTGTGTGAACAAATCCTTACCTCACTCACGCTGACGTTGTAGCCTCTCTGGCTTTCAATAACAGGTGCATTATCATTGACGTCTAGGATGTTGACGGTGAGTGAGTGATCTGTGTATCTGGGTGGGGAGCCGCCATCAGTGGCACGCACCTGTAAATATACACGCCAACCTCTGTGTATTATGATGCAAACCTCAACATTTAGGGACATAGATGTAAAAAACGAGTATTTCTGATGAAACTGCTTCAATCTAAAATCGTAAATATAGTGAAACATTTGAGTCATTACATAAATACTGACATGGTATCAATGTTAAAAAAGCCAGTTTGCTTTTATGTGAAAGAAGTGATATATAAATAGATTGTTTGTACTGAAATATGTCTGTGTTCTGAGAACGTGAGCTATAAATGCTATAATGCCAAAATATAAAGTCATACTGGTATCTGGTGAATAAAGTCATAACTACATATGAATTATTGGCTGACCTTTAATAAGTAGCGGTCGACTGACTCTCTGTCCAGAGGAGCGTTGACAAAAACCTCGCCATAGCTGTTGTTGACTGTCTTGATCTTAAACACATCCTCCATGTTGCCTGCTACCAGAGTGAAATTCACCTGAGAGAAAACAAACCAGAATGAGACAAGAATGTAAATGACAGATAGAATGCTGCAGTAATGTCCTGAAAAACTTTACTTGAAATTCTGATGACAATCCTGAAATGTACAAATATTTAATAGCTGTGCGGCCAGAAGAGAAACTGAAGTAATTAATGTAAAACTAGAACACTCAATGTGCTGTTTCTGAGAATTTATGTTTTTTTAAAAACCTTATCTACCTCTTCATTTTAGGGGTTATTTGTGGAAATATACACATTTTTGACATTTCCTATGTACAGTATGACTATCGTTAGGGGTCAGTTTGTGCCAGATTACCTTTACACTTTTTAATGCCTACAAACAGATTTTTTTATAGGATATATTTTGGGGCTTGTATCTAAAAACTGATTTGCATGAGTCAAACTGATGGGATGAAATCTCCAATGATGTAAAAAACAAATAGAGAAACAAAAAACCTGAGGTGTCCAGAGGGAGTACCTAACCTTACATATAAGTGCTACTGCAATCAAATTAATTCAGAATTTTTTTTTTTTTTTCTTAAATCCTGAAAGCCCACCCCTTACGATTCATTATATGGAAAATAATTATTTTGTATTCATTTATCTATTTATTCTTATTTTGGTAATAGTGATCACTAGACACTTTTTATCCATGATTTTACAGTATAGAAGTATTTGGACAACCAGCTGTAAGGCTATGCTGACATCAGTGCAGAGCCTCATGCAAAATACTTAGCAGTAGTTAAAAGGACTCATGTGTAATTGTGAATGTGGAATGTTGACCATTAGGGTAACTCTACTTGTGTGTTGTGCTAAACTCTGCTAGCCTTGCTCTTCCATCTTGTTTTATTCTCACCTGTCCGTTTAATCCAGCATCTCTGTCCCTCCCCAGCACCACCGCAACTTTTTTACCCATGGGTGTGTCTTCTGGGATGCTCACAGAAGTATCCGATGTAATATCAAACTCTGGACTGTTGTCATTTTCATCCAGAATACTGATGGACACCTGTGAAGACAAAGACGCGAGATCATTTGTGCATTCTTCCACAAGATACAAAGTGATTCTTACCGTTAAAAATATGAAACCTGGGCAAACAAAGCCAAACGCAAATGTTCATGCCACAGATGAACATATTTCATGTTAACTCATGTTCAGTTAAATTAAATAAAGTCTTACCTTCTACAGTTCCAATGAAAGACGCATTGAATAAAAGAGGAAGGCCATTAAGTTTCTACAACAGAATAGACACAATCCATAGAGTAATAAACTAAAAAACACAAAAAATGACGATCAAATTTAAGCTTAACAAGCAAAATTAACAAGAAGGGACATACCACAGTGGAGTCCTTCTTAGGTCCTCCATCATCAGCTACAACAGTCAGGGTGTAGAGATCCCCCTTTTCTCTGTCCAGCAGGCCTGTTACTGTGATGCGGCCCTGAAACACCACACACACGAGCAGATACTTTTACCTCCATTTCACACAAGATGGAACTTCTCAGACCAAAAAATAGAGAAACTCACAAGTATCGGATAAATCAACAACAAAAAGAAAATCCCCAGTTTCTCATTTCTGAAAGGAATCAAATGACTTCAAAGAAGACAAGCGCTTTGATCAGCTTACATGCATGCCGCAACAAGATTGCTGGCTCAAATCGCAGAGGTGTTTATGAATCACAGCGTGGTTAATGGATGACACATATTAGACAGAAGGTGGGAGTAGTTTTGCAATTGCACAATAAGGAGGCATGAACGTTGCGCTCACTCGATCGGTGACCTTTCCTTCATTGCTCCCTCACTCACCGTCACGCTGTCTATCTTGAAAAGAGCCAAAGCTGCAGGAGACGTATCAGGGTCAAAGCGGTATGTCAGCTGGTTCAAGTTGTCTGCAGACTGGGCCTGCACCTGAACCACCTCTGTCCCCGTGGCAACGTTTTCCCGAAGTGATGCCTCGTAGCCAGCGGAGAAGAAAGCAACGGCCTCATCCAACTCATTAAGTAGGGTAACGTAGACGGTGCAGAAGCCTTGGTGGAACGGGGGAGCCTGGTCAGTGGCTGAGACATTCATGAGATAGGTGGTCTTGGTCTCGTAGTCCAAGTAGTCCACTGTGGTGACCAGACCAGTGCTTACGTCCACTTCAAACTTGCGGTCTGAGCCGGATACAAGAGCGTAGGCAACGGCTCCCCCATCACCTGAACAGGAGGACAGGGTGGTTGGCAGGGGAGTGCTGACATCAACTAATTATTAGAGAAACTTTTCAGCTATGGTGAAAGTTAAGCATAAATACTGGAATCATTAAATTGAAACTATTGCCGAGGAAGTACGGTGACAAGTTCCTCAAATACACGTTTTATTTACCACTACTGTCAGGACTGTTTTGTTGGCTATGTTGTGTTTATTTCAGCTTCAGGCCTGATCTGATGTTTTGGAAAATGTGCATCTCACCACACACATCATAAAGTGTCTAAGCAACACTTTATAAATAGGAAGTGAATAGAGGAAGTTTGATCTGTGGAGGGGAAGTAGAGATTTAAATGGCTGTCAAAGTTAAAGTAATCTTTTTGGCACATCAGAGTAACAAAATAAAAAAATAAAAAAAGGTGATGCATTTCTTCTATGCAACAGCACCCACTAGTGTCAGGGCTAATAATCTACAAACTCCTGCGACTGTTGGCAGAGCAGATGTTTAGTGCTACAGTCTAAATGTCACACTTCCTGTGATTTGGAAGTGACTTACCGGTGTCAGGGTCTGTTGCGCGCACCACAATCACAGAGGTGCCAATGCCAGCAGTCTCTCTCAGGCCCAGACGGTTGTACTGTTGCTGGGTAAATGCCGGCACTTCATCGTTGGCATCATCAACATATATGATCA
>JAPMNP010674366.1:0-11713 GCA_029874935.1 Atherina boyeri | reverse complement strand
ATATTATGGTAATGTTATGAGGTATGCCATTCAGACTGCCCCACGTTTTAGTTTTATGTATGTCCATGCAAAACCCGCATGTCTGTTGAATACCAGCAAAATTCCTTTGATTTTCCATACAGTATATGCATGATGACCAGAACAATCCCCAAAGCACTCAGAATGATCAATCAGGTGGTGGGCTTAATGTGGAGATCTATAGTCCCCATGATGCAGTCTGCTTGCACAGCATATTACAAAAATGTTGAAAAACATATAGTATGTTGAACAAATGAAGTATATGAAAAATAGAACAACAACTGTCCATGATTCCCTCAAATATCATATTTAAAAAAGTAAACTCTGATGTAAAAGGCAGCAAATTAGGATGAGTTAAAAAATGTGGAAAAGCGAACAAACAAAAGTGACACCCCTCTCACCCAGACACACCCCTCAAGTAAGGTTACCTGTAGATCATGCCAGTCTGACTCCTCACTGTATCATGCAGTGACAACGAGTGGAAGTTGAGAAACTCCTCCAGCTGTTTGAGCTGTGCTGCACTGTTGGGTTTGTTTCCCGTCCAAAGCATCAGAGGAGCATAAGATCTCGACCCCACTCCTGTGGATGCCTGCCTGATGAGTCTACCCTGACCCGGGCATTGAACTTGGACCACACCTCCCCCCTGACCCCTGCCGCTCTTCTGCTTCGGGTTGGGAATATCCGGACATGTGGCTTTGTACAGGTACATCTTCCAGCTTTCCTTGTCACTTTCCCCTCTCTTTCAGTTTCTCCCGTCTTCTGTTTTGGTGTCCCACAAACATGTAAGCTCAGAGTACTCCAGGTAGGCCCCCTCGCCCACACAACGCTACATGAAGCTGTGGAGGGTGTGTGGGAACATTTGATGAAAGCATGATGCGAAAAAAGTACTCCGCTGAACAAAGCTCCACATAAACTGTATTTCCCTTATTTTTAAAAAAGAAAAAAAGAAAGGAAAGAAAGAAAGACGTGCAGGAATATCCAACGTAAGAAAATCAACCAAGTAGTGGAGTCCGTAATTTGTCCAGTCTGTGTGCTGGCTGCAGTACATCCACACAGTGAAAAACAGGTCTTTTCCTTACATGTACATCTCCATGTGCTGTGCCACATATGTTCTCTGCACACATAGAGACAGCGAGAGACATGAACACACACATAACCCCCACTCTCTGCCCCTCTCCTCTCACACACACACAACACACACACTCATGTTGTCACTTTGCCCCCTGCTCAGCCAGACTACATCATAAGCTCAGTTTGGTTTTGCTCCCTATTAAATGGCCTGGGAATCTGGGACGTTTCTCTCTCTCTCTCTCTCTTCCCCTCTCTCTCATTACCCCTCTCTCCCTGTGTCTATTTCTCTCACTCTCTCCTTCCTTTTACCCTTTTTTTTCCTCTTCCAACTTCCTCTTATCCTTTCTCCCATTCTCATTTCCTCATCATCCCTCTTTTGTCTCCCAGTATTCCCCCCCATCACAAGCTCTTTCACCGCTCCTGATTTACTCTCTTGTATCTGCACCAGCATGTAAGTCTGCTACTTTTCCTCTTTGCTTTGTGTCACGCCATTTTAAATGTTTTTACATCTGGCAAAGGCAATGGCTGCAACAAAAAAATTGTTTGGTTTAGTCGCTTTTCCATGTGGTCTTTAAACTTTTTTGTCCTTCATTACTTGCCCTCTCCGCTCCTCCTTCTTCCTTATTCTAAGCAAAGTGTACCCTGGAGGTTTGCCCATAATAAACACCTAAACCAAACACTCTAATTCCATGACTGCACACAGCCAGTGTTGCGCACAACTGGAGGACAAAAATATATTGGGAAAGCCTCTGTTTTCTCTTTTGTCCGCTCTCTCAGCACACACACACCTCTTTCCTTCTCATGGGAGCATTCAATGACATCACGTCTGGTCCTCCAGTGGATTGTGGGAATCATAAAGAATTCCATTCTCCCATATCAGGAAACTTCAGTTCAGTTTCACATTGTATGTACAAGCACACACACTCATACACACAGATTGATTGACCTCTTTACGCTGGCATTTCTTCTCTTTTCTTGTCTTCTTTTCTTTTATCAGGTAACAGCTGATTGCATGACCTTAGGCCTATTTCTTAAAGTTCGGTTCCAAACCCAAAACTGTGTACAGGTCATCCTCTGGTAACTCTCAGTACGATTGTAAATCCTCAAACATCTTTTTTTTTTCCTTTTCAAAGCTTTTAAAATCCAAAAGAAAGGAGAAATTACTTTTAAGGAAGTTTCATGATTTCATATCATATATAAGTTTCACAAGTTTCATGTTTCATATCTCCGTTTTTTTAGAAACTTTTTGGTGTAAAACATTATTTGTATTTTTTTCAGAGATGTTCACCGATATACCCAAAATCTGACAAAGCTGCAAAAGTGGTATCACGTGTGCATAGACTCTAAAACATCAAATTGAACAGAGAGGTTGTAGATGGGCAGCTGCGCCTCTACTCCAGCAGGGTCGGTGGAAAAACTGATCCTGCCAGGCAGCAGGAATGTCAGCTGAGCTTATGCAATGCCTGAGTGTGTTTATGATATATTTATAGACACCAGATCCATATACACATGAACCCTAAGCATTCTCACGTTTAATTCCATTATAAAACACTCTAAAATAACGAGAACTCTTTCATAAAAACTCACTGTTAAGGTTTGTTTCTTTTCTCTGTCTCACTTAGATATTTCATTCTTTGTTTTGGTTTGTAATGCCTGTGTTTTTGACTCACTTTTTTTGTACCCCTGGCGTTAGGAACAGTCACAATCTCCTTTGAGCTGCTCATCATGCAAGCAGGTGAGTCACTGACAAGAACACCCAAAAAAGGCAAGGTAGAAGGGCAAAGGGAGGGGGAAAACAGTTTGGGGGATGCAGAAAGGACAGGGAAGCCTGCCTTAGTTCCAGATTATTATTCTGTTGAATTTTTCTCTTCATTTTATCTTGCTCCTCATTTAACTTAATATTCATCACTTTGAACTTATACTAATAGCTACTTGTTCCCTGGGACTAATTAGCTGTCTTTCTGTCTCTTTCATATAACCCCCCTCCGTACATCCTCCACAGAGTGAATCCCTGTATGAAGATTGCACATGTCTGACAGTTATCCTGATGATAGAAACAAGTAGCTTAGCTCACCATCGCATCGGATTCCCTTTAGTGGACACATTTTAAGAAGAGAGGTTGACGTTAAGGAGCTTGTTATAGTCTCTCAATATTCATGTTGCAAGCCATCTGACTCTATATGGCAACAATAATTATGTCAGTGATCAGTCTCCAGCCCTGAGGGACCGTCCTGCTCCTGTTTAACACCAGTGTGTTGGCCTACATTATCCACTAAATCCCATTGTTATTAACACTGACAATCTAGATTAATGCCGGGACAGAAAGTAGAGCTAGGCACAAAATATTATGCTCCATCTTCTACTGTATAACAACAATAGTAAGTGCAGGTTTGGGTAGCTGAAATCTCAGCTGTTGTGAGGTGGTAAAAAATAAAACAAAAAACGCAGCTAAAATAAAAAATACTGTTCAGTTGCATTTTGATGTTTTGGTTTATCAGAAATCATAGAAGTGTTAAAGCAGAACCGCACTGTGAATCAGACCTGCTAATCTTAGCTCCATCTCCATGCTTCATCCATCAAGCTCTATGCAGCAGAGTCATGTTACTACAGCGCTGCCACACCTGGTGCCAGTGGTATTAGGAAATGTAATCCTCATACCTGGTCAAAGTAGAGCAGTGATGCTGTTGGCTCCAGTGGCAAATTGGCCAAAAAGAAATTGACCACTGAGAATAAATATATAAAATATACTGATAAAGAATTATTCTTAAAAAGAAAAAAATAGAAGGATAGACTAATCCTGAGAGTATATGTTGCATCGACTGGAAGTTTACAACAAAACTGAAAGTTTCAGACTAATCTGCATTACCCCTTTAAAGCGTGACTCAACAAATCATGGACAGAAAATTCCACCTTTTAAAATCTGAAGAATTAATTTAACCTTTTTAACAAACTTGAAAAAAAAAGACAAAAAAGAATCAGCAAAAATTATTTCCACATATGTATGGTTTAGGCTATATCAACATTTGTCAGAATTATTGTAATGCAATGCAATGTAATGCAAATGGTGTCCACCAGATGATCAATTATCAGATTGTATACAACAGGGTTTTGAGAAGTCAAAGACTGATGCACACAGCATTATATAATTGCCTACAATAATGTGTGCCAACATGTAGCCTATTTATAAATGCCGACTATACCTTTAATGAATTAAGCAAATCACCTCTGGTCTTCTCAGACTGTGCTATTAAGTAATTGCTGGCAAACGTCAGAGATTACAGAGTTACACTGAGAGCCATTTCAGTGTATTGAATTTCCACATTCTAGTCAGGCTGTCTTGTTTCAGCTCAAGCTTCTCTTTTAGGGTAGCCCTGGTTGGGTTTGAAATGTTGTTTAGGATCTGGTCTTTCACCGGTTGAATGTGTGTGTGAATGGGTGAATGTGACATGTAATGTAAAATGCTTTGGATAAAAGCGCTATATAAGTACAGTCCATCCATTCTATTTATTATTTTAACCACAAAAGCCTGGAGCTGTTGTTCACAAGCCTACAAGTTGTTGTAGGCTGGAAAAAAGGTTTCAAATGACATTCCGTTGATAAGATCTATTGCCAGAAGAGCACATACGTGGGATTTTAAGGCTCATTTAACCACAAAGGAATTATTTCAATCAGTAAACTTTCATTTTTTCATGCTTTGTTTGCCAAAAGCGGCACCACCTGATCAATTAATGGACGTTGCATCCCGATTCTGATCATTTGATTTGTCCCAACATCATCTTATGACATTGTTTCATCTTTATTACCCAACAATAGTGGATTGCTGATCACACAAAAAAAGCACAAGAATATCATAATGTGATCCCAAAGTACCTTCATCTTTTCTAACGGTTGTAAATTTGATCCAATACCACTTAAGAGAAAAAATTGTTTAGGTTGCCTTTATCAAAAAAAGCTGATTAGAACTCAATTGATTTGTAGCAAGAAAATTGTTCCATATTTAAGATGGAGAAAGGATCACCTATGGAGCTCATACACATATATTTTGCCCCAGTTTTTATTCAGAACCAGTGGAGAGCCAAAAATTGCTGCAATTGTTCTGATATAAATGAGAGAGGATATCCAGCCATCGTGTGCTGTTTGGCATCTATGTCAGAGAGGAAAGCTGGCAGAAGACATGTTCATGTGTGTATGTGGGGGTTTGTGTGAAAGGCATGAGTTGGCTGATTGGCAAGAAGGGGACTTTTAGAGGGGTTCAGCTAATGTCCATGTCTTTTCTAGGTCAAAGCCAACTGTTAGTTGTCCTTTCAAGTAGAAGACTGAATCTAAATCCCTATAATGGGGTCCAACCGATCAGAAAAATGACGAGTGCTGATGTGCGTTTAGTGTGTTTGACAGAGTATGTGTGAAGGTTGTGTTAATCTTGTAGCGATTCACACTGCACTTCTTTTTCTTGGTGGTCTATTGAGCTCATCACTTCAGATGCATACCTACTAAACACACTCACACCATCCTCACACTCCTTTCGCACCTGTCATGACAAGCTCTCATCATATTTTTATGAGCCTATAAATAAGAGCGTGTGAAGTGTGTATCCACCAACATGTCAGCAGGAAAGCTCTTATTTCTTACAACATTTGAAATAACAGTATTGTGGTATTCAATTCTGCGACAGACTGGCGACCTGTCCAGGGTGTACCCTGCCTCTCGCCTGCTAATAGCTGAGATTGGCTCCAGCCCCCCGCAACCCTGAATTGGATAAGCGGTATGGATAATGAATGGATGAATGAATGGTATTTAATGTGTTTTTAGAAGTGAACAAATGGAAAATCCCATATAATCTCAATTCTTATGTAACTTTGCACCCTTTATTAACCATTTACATAATACAAGCAAGATAATATGAACAGGAACAAGAAGCAGTTCTGCTGTGATAAATTATGCATCACATTAATAATAATAATGCATCGGTTTTATATAGCACTTTTCAAGACAACCAAAGACGCTTTACATTACTGGATGCACTATTCATTCACTCACATTCGAACTTGGTGATGGTAAGCTAGCTAGCTAATACTAGCGTAGCCACAGCTGCCCTGGGGCAGACTGACAGAAGCGAGGCAGCCATTCTGCGCCATCGGCCCCTCTGACCACCACCGATTATTCATACTCATTCATTCAAACTCATTCATGCACCAGCAATGCTTTTACTGGGAGGCAAGGAGGGTGAAGTGTCTTGCCCAGGGACACAACGACGGATTCAATTTCCGTGACAGGGATCGAACCGCCTATCCTCCAATAATTGGCCGACCTGCTCTACCAACTGAGCTAAGACTCTATAGATATAGTGCTGGAGGTAAAATAGAGAGGAAAGGAGGATAAAGTTTAAACTATTTGTAGTGTTTATGGTTAATGTAAGATCACAGGCAAAAAAAAAAGTTAATGAGATTGGAGCTCTGCAAAGAAACAACGTTGAATAGCCTATTGGGAATATAATGTGTATTTCAGTGACACATAACTGCAGGTACACACATGACTTTTAGACTACACAGTTAGACAAAGACTGTAAAAGGGAGCGGCTTGCAGTGCTTGTTAACTATGGACGCTATAATCCTCAATGTTATTCAGTGAAGGAGCACCTCTGCACCCTGGATGCTGAACAGTTCACTGTGAATGTTAATCCATGTTTTCACTAGTGTTAGGTACCCTCACTGAATGCGGTATAGGCTATACTGCAATCTGCTCAACTGTTGCCAAGCTACAATCGCGCAACACCATGCTAACTTCTTGGCGATATCCAAAAATCTTTAACATCCTCTCACTGCAGAACTTCAAACTTTCCCAAAGCCCAAATACTTGAGATAATTTGTTTTGGATGAGGCCGTTTGTTAGCTGTACAAAAGGATTCTGTGAATTATTTCAATGGGAAAATAAACAAAGAAATCCCACAATAGAATTCTTTTCATATTATTGTACTCAAGATAAGAGTAAGTAAGAGTAAATACTGAAAATGGTATAGTTTACATTTTCTCACTAAAATTAGTCCTTACTTGATAATTGTGTCTGTGTTCTCCTTTTCTAAATTAGAGAGATGAAAAAAGCCAATACCAGTAGGGAGGCTCAAGAACTAAAAGAAAAAAGAATAATGGGAGATGGGATAGGAGGAAAGGAAAAGGAAAAGCAATCCACTGGTGAATGCTGAGCTTCAGGCTGGAGTGATTGGAATGGGGCACAAATGGATTAGGCATTTAGCAACAAGAAAGAAGAGCACAACGATGAGAAGTGAGACAAGGCCATGGAGTCAGATGGGAGTGAGCCACTTCTTGAAATATTCATAGAAAAAAGGCTAGAAAAGATTACTAACTCTTGTTGCACAAAGAGTTGGCTTTAACATGGAGCTGATATCCTCACTTTCTGTCAGTTATGCACACAAGAACACTCCTTTCAGCCTCTATATGTTTTGTCACCATGGTGCTTGACGATGTCAACACAGTCTAATGTAGTAAGACTGATGCTGGCTGTGAACATTGCAGCTAGATCAGGTGACATAAATGTAATTCAGAGGTTGGAGGTATGACAAATGTCCCTCTTAACATGCAAATGAAGTGATTGGACAGAGGGAGCCACTTGTCATCAGAACACACGGGAGATCCAGCCAAAAAGTGCAATAACCTGTCAGCATACATGTACACATGTTTTATATTCACTGTGCAGAACACACAAACTGATCATACATGATGTGAGAAGAGAAAAAAAATCATTTGTGAGCTCCAAAGGACTTTTTTCAAATGAATGTATGGATTTAGTGCATCAACAATGACTTTGTATATGTACAGCACATTGGCAACCATGTGTTTTTAAAATGTTCTATATAAATAAAGTGGATTGGATAAACAAGAAGTGCTTTGGTGTTTTGTTTGTTTGTCTGCAAGGCCACAATTAAATCACTGTTTGAGACAGACACTCTCACACAAGGTTTAACTGACCTGTAGATCATGCCAGTCTTTTGTGCAACTGTCTCCTCTTTGCCCAGTCCGAACATTTTCAGGTACCAGCTGGTCTCCATCTCTCTGATCAGTGTGGCTTTATGTCGCTGCAGCACCACCTTCTTTCCGGACATGGAATTGCGCTTTTCATCCTTGGAGCCACTACGTTGGGCTCTTGATCCGCTTATGGAGGCCAGTGATTGTCTTCGTAGACCTGGCGGCTGGTGCCCAGGGGGCCCCCCCATGCCCCCTCCGCTGCTTCGGGCGGCTAGCATGGCCCAAGAGGTTGCCCCCTCTTCCTCAAGGGCAAGGTTAAGATAACGAGGAGCAACTCAAGGTTTCAAGTGTTTCCAAAAAAGTTTTCTAAGTCCTTCGTCTCATTTTTGCAATATGAAATCTGTGAACGGCTTGTTTTTTTGTTTTGTTTTTTACTGTCTGAGCGGTCCACTTCACCTTTTCTCTATCCTTTACATTTCATGTAAAATGTTCTTTCATATTCTGTATGTGGCTCCGAATTTCTTTCTCTTCTTTCTCTCTGTTGGTCTTTCTGTCTTTGCAGAGTGCTCTCTGGTCTCTTATAGCCTAATCTAGCCTGAAACTGGATCCTGGTTTCCCTTGTGTCGTCACAGCCTGCCCTGACCTAAAAGGAGGGAGCCAAACATGCCAGTGTGTCAACAATGAGTGCACTCCAACACATATACGCACTCTAGCTGAACACCACACACTCATGTTCAAAAATAACATAAGAAATAGACGTACAGATATCAGCCCAGAAGCTGAAAATTACGTTGTTACGCAGCATTGATTGTGTATTTAGGTGATTAACACTCTGTGGAAACTAAAGGACAGCAAGTAATTATTAAGACACAAATCTAGAGGCACACATGTATCTTTTCATCATCTGGGTTTGTACCAGCGACAACTCTATATTTAAGCTTCTCCTGGACCTCTTCATAGTTTTAACACCCTTCTTTGTGTCATATGACTCCAGGCTGGTGCGGTTGAAATGCTAATTTACACCTTTGTCAAGCATAACAATGTGAAAACCCAGGGAACTGGCTTCAGTCCATCTTGGAATATTCAAAGACACACAGTTGAATGTTGAATGTTTGCAATACGTAAGGCCCCACCTTTGTCAATAGACAATAACTGCCACTTGAAAATTACATAATGCATGTTGTAAGTGTGCGGATATTACATGTGAAGTTGCCATGTAGAAAGAAAATAGAGCTAAGTCAAGATATACTGCATGTGTGTGAATTCTTGTCGATTACATTTACTTGTCTGCTTTCTAGTAGCCTATACCAAAAGACAAAAAAACAACAATTATTTATTGGCAGCTTTTAGACTTTAAATCCTGTTTGCTTGTCCAACACATCAAGTGAAGCAGATTTCCTGCCCAGATGAACCAGACAAAGGAACAAAAGAGGCCATTAAAGGTGAGTGAAGTCTAGAGACTGAAGAGATGCACTAGCTCAGTTGTTCCTTATAGAACTGAAAGGAATTGTATGCTCATGATATGTTAATTCATGTTAGGTAACTGACTGAAGGAAACAATAAGGAGAATGTGGCCCTTTTTTCCACATGATTAGAAATTGGAAGAATATTTATGTAAAACAGCCAATATATTGCACATATATTCTATTCTGAGAAAAGTCAACTGGGTGTTTTCCTGTCAGTAGGGTTGGCTAAAGATGGAAAATAAAGCAGGAAAGGAAAAAGTAAAATGAAGATTTGCAGTCAGTGTGGAAATCTTTTATCATGAAAGCTATTTTGATAGAAATATTGACTCCCATGTGACTGTAACTCCACAAATGATATTTATAGTTAAATCACTCACCTATGTAAAAGCTCCTATGAAGAAGCTGTGTGGATGGAGACATGTTCTGAAATCCAACCAGAAACTCAGATGTTTGTGTCTTCTGGGGTCAAGTGAATGGATCAGTGGTGGAGTGTCAGCCTTAAATTATTCAGCCCAGTAACGAGAGCCGGAAAGCACCCTGGACATGTCTGAGGGGTCTAAGGGGGGAAAGGTGTGATGAGTGGTGACTCCTCAGTCTGGTCAGCAGATAATTCTGATAAAGAAAATTGCAGGCTACGTGCAGTTTACTGCAAGGTGGTGCAGTCTCCTGTCACACTTTGCATTTTCAGCAGTACCACACCTAAGTTTTGGCATGTATTAGGGCTGCTGGTGGGATTCTGGTGATGATTTTTATGAATTTGTAAATGTTTTATTAACTATTTTTTCTATGCTATTAAAAATACACTTATGTCTTTCTTTGAAAATTATATATGAAAAGGCAGATACTATGATTTTATCAGATTTAATGTGGTGATAGTGGTGGTAGCATGTGTTAGCTTGACAGGACTTAATATGCGTAAGAGCTTTAGGACTTTGCAGTGTTAGGGGTAATATCTCATGAGGTTGCATACAGTGTTCAGACTGTGTGAATGAAATGGCATATGGCATACTGGCCTGTACACAGCACATCAAGTGGAAAATGCGTAGTTCTTTGGGGTTACTGCCACAAAAGATTCCTAACACAAAGTGTACCTGATCTGACCTCTCTGTAACATCATCACTCAGGAGGAAATTCTAATGTGAACAAAATCCGTCATTCAAGGTCTTTATCCTCAACCTCCGCTGAGACGCAAACTGATACAGTGAACCACGCAAATGTATACTCCACAGCTACATATACTGTACATGTACACGTGCACACCCACATGCATTGATGAGATGGTCTGATCTTCCTATCCTTTAAACGCTTTTATTAGTCTGATCATCATTAGCCCGGTAGGGTATTGTTGATCAGTTTTAAATTGTAAGTATTCGTTGGCCTTCATTCAGTATTTACTGAAGCCACAAATTGTTAATTCATCATGAATCAAGGTTAGTCATGGTCATCACTCACAGTCAGTTTAATTTTACCTTGAGAAGACCCAAGTTTTCCTGTGTTATAAACGACAGACAAATGGAAAAAATTGGCGGGGGTAGTTGCAGATCCTGAGAGGATTTATAATTAGACAGAGGTGGTGAAGGAATGGTTAGAGGGTGATAAGGGATGGAAGAGGGCAAGAAACTTAAACGCTTAAAAAGAAAAGATGCACAAACATGTATATGCATGCACGACCACACAGGTGCCAAACTATATGCAGCAAAATGGAACAGCTGCACTTCCCACTATTAAATTAGCCTGGGCAAACTTGAGCCCCTGCACCTCGCGTTGGTTTCCTTTTCAGACACAACTCATTAAAGGAAGTTGTTTGTTAGGCCTTGAAATGATAAACTAGTTCAACAAGAGGTTAAAAGCAGATTATTTTAAAATTGGATTTACATTTTTGTTAGGTTAAAAAATCTTTTCAACCTTTGCCATATTGTATGATTACCTTATGAGAAATGCAAGGAAATTAAAGTGAAACTGAGACTGGAGATAAACATTTAGATTGAGATAGTCAAAATTAGATCATACTCAGCTGTGTTATCTTCACTGATGGTAATTTGGTAGTTAACTTTTTCACCGACATTATCTTTGTTTTGCATCCATTCACACATGCCACTTTGTTTAGTAAGTAAGTAAGTAAGTAAATTTATTTATAAAGCGCTTTTCGCAGATAAAAATCACAAAGTGCTGTACAAG
>JAPMNP010674348.1:0-17002 GCA_029874935.1 Atherina boyeri | reverse complement strand
TAAGTTAAATGGATCCAATACCTTATCAGGTTCTGCTCAGTGCCTCACTCATTTGAATCAGGTGTTTTAAAATCTTGATGATCACATACTCAAGCTTTATGCAGACGTGCAAAGTTTCTTTTTTTTTAGTAATATTTACTTTCATAATCATCTACGTTGTTTCAGGCAAGCAAACCAAGTTAGCAAATGCCATATGATAGACAAAATCATTTGATATCACCAAACATCAAAGTATCATTGAATCAATATACTGAACAACAACTAAGAAGTCATGACAAGTGAAACAACTGTTTTTTTTCCTTTAACAGTTAAATTCAGACATGTTGGATTAAATGCATTTTCTTTAATTTTATGGGGTGGCTTGGTTTAGAGATTTCTTGGCAGTTTTTTTTTTCCCATTAAATCCAAGGAGCACCCTGCCCAACATCCTGTATAATCAACCGCTATCTTTTCTTACATGAAGCTAAGTCTTTGTTCTAAATAGATTCAATTATTGATATTAATTTACAAGTGCAGTATGTTTACCAACAGAAAACATTTAGGCTACTCTCAATTTGCTGTATATGGCTCGTGTATTTCTCATGTCTGACACGAAACACAATTAACAAAATCAAATACAATAACAATGAATACAATAGTTTTTGGTGAGACAACATTAGTTATACCATTATGACAATAAATATATATTCTTAAAAAATATCTGAATGAAAACACAGACGCACCACATTATTTAGAATCTCAGAAAATTCACCAATAATGAAAAACCTCCTAAACTATTCCATAAAACACTTCAAGAAAAGCTAAGCTCTCTTTAGATGTTCCTTTTCTGATTCTACACTTTTCACACTCTTCACATACTGTGTTGTACAATTCAAATAATAAACTTTGATTTCTCATTACAGGTCAATGTAAACACATTTAACATTTACATGTCCAAGCCCAATCATCATGCTAAAAAAAAACACATTATTAGAGATTTGCACAGTCAGCGCTTGTAAAGAAAAATAATGATGAAATGATGAGAGAAAACTGAGGCTCTCTTGAAACATTATGCTGTAATGAGCTTCCACAACTAAAGCAACTACTAAAGTAGCAGAGTTAAAAAAATGCAAGTGTCTTATGTAGTCACTTATAAATGGTCTTTAAAAAGACATATGTTCCTTGATTTCCAGTATGTAAGATTCAGGAGGTATTGATACATGTCATTACTTTAGAATCACATTGTCCGACACAATGACACAATGACACAATGAACCCCAAAGTCCATGGTTCGAGCTACGGTTCCTCCTGTCCACCAAAGTGTCCTTGGGCAAGACACTGAACCCCCAGTTGCTCCCGGTTGGGTCAGGCCAGCGCCGGTGCTTGGCAGCTGCCGACAACTGGTGTGTGAATGTGTGTGTGTGTGAATGGGTGAGTGTCTGCATTGTAAAGCGCTTTGGGGCTGTAGGAATACGACTGGAAAGCGCTACATAAATGCAAAAAAAATAAAAAATAAAATAAGAAAATATTCCTATAATGACTGCATCAGCTATAACATTACCAAATATACATCTGTAAGCAATATGCTAGCTGACCTGATATGAATTATTCTATACAGCTGACAGCTGTTGTGATGTCCATCATCTGTTTTTTTTAAAACTTTGAGCGTGTAATAGTGTTTGCATGTAAATCAGTAGAGGCACAGAAAACTTTCAGATAGCTACTGAAGACCCATCACCTTACTGTTGACATGTAAACTCCTGTCACATCTCATTGACAAAAATCATCGGACCTTGAGAAGCTAAGTTATTCTCCCTTTCATAAATAACTGTTTTGCCAAGATATGTCTGTGGTAAGCTAAAGCTCACGTGTTGTTGGTTGATGCTAGCTTGTCTTTGGAGCTGCTTACTGAAATCTCCTTTTGACTGACTGAAACTGTCTTGTCTGAAGGGACCGAAACTCTCTTCTGGTTGGTCGAAGCTGCTCTCGCTGTAGAGTCGCTGTCGCATCTCACTTGAACGTTTTCCAGAGGCACTCCTGGTTGGGTATCTCTGACCAGTCTTGTACCAACTTGTCTCTTTGAAGACAAACCAAATATTCCCAGACCACAGGACAACATTAACAAAACCAAAAACCTGCAGATAAAAAAAGGACAGGCGTAAGTTTATTGTTTTATTCAGACCCTCTTTTATCTATTGACTGAATACTTACAGAAGACGTATTGAGACGGGACCAGAGAGGCTCCTCTGTAGCTGCACATCGGTTTTCCTGAGCTCTACAGGCGGAGATGAGAAGAAGCAGCTGCGTTGGGTTTGTGGCTGTCTTGATGTCAGAAAGTGTTTTAGCCCAACAGCAACTGCTGACCAGCCACATGAGGGAAAAGATGACAGTAACAACAAAATCCTGCTCAGGACAAAAAGAGACATATTAAATCATATGTTTTCCTTGACACAAAACATGGTACCTTTACACTGCACTGTGCTGAGAGATATTAGAGCGGGGATTGCTGAAAATAAGAATTCACGAACCACAAATGGGCCTCTGTTGTTCTTCAGATATTTCTTCTGGTAAAAGATGTAGACAATGGTTGCCAGAAGGGAGTAAAGAAAAGCAAAGACACCCACTGTCACAAAAAACTGAGCTGCTGAGGAGAAGTCACCATCTAGGAAAATGACCTCCTCTCTCTTTGCCTCGCACAAGGGTGCCTTAAAGTGCACCTGATGCAATCTGCAAGACAGACAAAATAAGGTTTACAGAGACAGGGAAGAACATGGTTGCTGTAAAATGGATGTGTGATTCACCATGGAGGAAAGCTGTTATTCTCACTGCCCACATTTGTCGGGAACTTTGGGAGCACAATCATTAGAGCTAAAAAAGGAAGATTTGGAAATCAGTCTTTTGTGAACCTTGTTTTCCCCGGACAATTTTTTAATGGCACTCATAGGAAGAAATGTGTATAATATTTACAGAGTGACTTGAGAAAAAAAGGCAAGCCCTTCTGCAAAAGATAAAAAATGGAAATACAAACATAATAACATAATCTTATTGACTTTATTTAGAATATAGAACTAATAGGACTAATAGGGCACTCAGAGATACAATCTAGTTATTTTTCAATGTTTTATAAAGTTTTTAGTTACACAGTGCTGATGCTCTCAGCCCATCAAAACGGTCAAACAATGCTACGTTTAATTTATACTGATTCAAACACTATAATTTCATCTTATCTGAACTAAAACTCATGTGTACCGAGAAATGTTAAATGGTTTTAACCCTTTAATCTCTGTGGTTATCTTTTAGACCTCTGTTCTAAAAATGATACACCCATAATGAATGAATGAGTGTATAGCAACCATGAGGTCAATGTGCATACTTCTGGAGTCAAAGTAAAGGGAACACTTGTGAGATTTGTTTAGATATGTAAATATCAGTGTATGAATGATAAATTAAGATTACACACAGCACAAATGAAAAATGTTTCAGGTTCACCATAAAAAAACAGATGAAAGGTCAAAGAGAGAGGTACGATAGAGTAATAGGGCTTCTTTAAGAAAAAAAAAAGATTTATTTTTATTTTTTACGCCTTACTCACTTAGAGAATAAAGTTGAAATGTGGAGAATAAAGTTGTAATGTCGGGAATAAAGTTGCAATACTATTAAAGAAATAAAATGGAAATGTCGATTATAAAGTCAAAATGTCGAGAATAAAATCAAAATGTGAAAATAAAGTCGAAATACAGTCTCAAGAATAAAGACAAATTCTCGACTTTATTCTTGATGTTTCGACTGCATTTTCAAACATGTTTTAGACGGTGATTGTTGCAGTGAGTAATGGCATCATATTGCACATAAGAAAGAATCCCATTCGTTACCACGTAAGACTAATCGTTTGACATCACGGCAGACTTCATAATCAAGGCTTTTCCCCAGCTGACATTCAGCGAACCTGGCAACCGATGCAGCTGAAGGTAGGAACAAGAACGGCTGATTGAACCGCTTATTGACCGGGAGGAACGAATGTTCTATAGATGACCTTTAAGGAAAGGTGGTAGGAGAAATTCAGGACTTTGGAAAGTAAAGCCCATCCACACTTACTGTACTAAGCTGTCATATGAGGCTGCTGCACTGACACTACTGATGTTCAATTAACATTCTCAAAAGGCTACTTCAGGAACTTCATCTAATGCAATCTTTTAAAGGAACTGTGATGCAGAATTATCTCTTTTCCTTCATGAAGGGTGGTCCAGTGTATCCTACGGTGAAGGAGATAGTAAAAGAAGATTTGGAGCTCATTTCCTTACAATTTGAAAAATTCAAACAGCTTTAATTATGACTGCTGTTTAAGGGCGTCCAGCTCATTTCACTCAGATAGGTAAGTTCTAAGCAAAACAGACTATTTGACAGAACCCGTGACCCATATCACCCCTGTTTTAACCAATTGAAATGCAGTTACAACATATTTGTACCACACAATAGATAATAATGTCTCTAAATAGAGACATTTATTCATCATTGTTAACATAATTTCAAAGCATTTATCATTTCACATAAAATTCCATTATAAATCAAAATACATCGACAATGTGCAGCCAACATGAAGCTTCCTGGGTATCATAACCATAGAGTTGAATGCATTAATACTAACTAATTAATTACTGTATGTGTTATAGCATTAATAATAACCAAGGAAAAATGTTGCCCTTACTTGCAGCTGTTAATGTGGTACTACATTTTTTTTTTAGATACAGTAGCTGACAACATGACTCAGTAACTTAAGATAATTTGTCATCAGGTAATAGTCTTTAGTAAAATTTCTTGCTATGCGAGATGGAATTACTAACTTTCAACTACCGTAGTTGAAATGTTTTCACCATTTCACTTTTCCGTATTCATGTAAGTCTGACCACTTTTGACTAAAACCATTTTTCAAATGTTTGTCACCTAAAGAAGCACTCGCTGGGAAATGGATTTATAATTAACTACCAATTTTCCGTTTCACTTCACATCACTCACTTCACAACAATTTGTTACACTTACAGCACACTGGGACTCTAACAACACTGACTTAATTATTTAATAATCCTTTAGTATGCACATGGGTTGGTGGTTGCATTTTTGCCACAATTGGCCAGGCATTAGTTTGTAATTAATACATGATTATCAAAAATAATTAAAACTTTTTTTTTCCTTTTATTAGATAAAAAAAACATGTATTTAACTGTGCCACTTTAATTAGTGGAAATTAACTGTATCTCATGTATATTGCTAAATCATGATGCAACAAGAGTGCAAGAGGAACCATTTGAAGTGATGTCTTGACTGAGAGGACTTCATGGACATTTGTGTCAAACGATGAAGGGAAACATTAAAGACTTGGGGGTATTAAACTGGGTCAACTTTCAGTTCAGCCGTCCAGCAGCCCGATTTCTGATGTGGCGGAGAACAGCTTCTCCTTTTTGAGCCAATCAACACGATGGAAAAGAGCTGTGCAATTTCTAAAAATGTTTTCTTCTTGAAATACATTACATACCCGTGATTACTATGTATGTGCAGACGATTACACTCAAACATTCTTTTTAACAGTATATGTAGTTAATTATTTATTGATGGGATATTATTAAAATACTTTACCTGAAAGGATAGCCAAAATCAATGTTGATACTGAGGTTGCTCTGCCTCCTGTCAGCACAGTCTACTTTAACCTGGAGATGACCAAAGTATCCTCCACATGTTGCAAATGCACAAATGGCAAAAATCTATCAAAAACATCAGATAAAAAAGAATCGATAACTAGAAGTTATCAGGAAATTAATTTATCTGGACCCTAAACATCAAGTCAATACGAGGGCATCTAACTGCATAATGAATGCATATCAATAAATAACAACACTGATTATTAGAATTCATAATCGGTACGAAAACAAAACCTGAATAATTTAAAAGTCGGAAGACAACTAACGGAGTTGCTTACTGTGCACTGGAGGGAGGCCACAGTAGTATGGTGACATTCAGCTTGTTGATGTCATACACTACTCTGGTATCTTTCATTGTCATTTTTTTTTAGATTCGCTTCAGTTGCAACATATTCATAAAAAAGAACAAGATCTTCACTCTTTGTCATCTACTTTATATCCACTTTTGAACATTAAAAAACAGTAATGACATCAAAAACCTTTCAAAATATTTTGACTGTTGATAAACCATCAGATCAAAAACATCCTGATCATCCTCTTGAACCAATTGGCATACATGATATGTGTTACAAGAAAAAAAATCCTTAAAACCAAATTCCAGATACAAAAACAGTACAGAAAGGGCACTTACCGGAGCAAATATGACCATACACATTTAAAGATCACAGAGGCTCACTTCACACAGTGCGAGCTGCTGAAGACATCAGAATTGGATGAAACTGATGCAGAAGGGATAAACCAGGGTGACTCTTCCAGCCGAGGGGAGGGCTGACAGGAGGTGTCTTCCCTGAGGAGGAGTCTGAGATTCTCTACAATTATACATTTATTCATTACATGTCAGTATCAAAATCAGGTTCACATTTATGCAAAGTTTATATAATGGGATAGACTCTTTGTGTTTGTGTATTCATATTGATAGAAGACTGAGAATATTGTTTTAAGACAGTCAGCTCCTAAATAAGGTTACAGTAATAACATAAAACAAATGCATTATCTGGGGCAGCGTTTTCATCACATTAATTATTTGTTAGGTGTTTGAGCGAATTCTGGTGGTGGCATAGAGTGGATATCTAAACATCAATCAGTGAACTTCAGTATCAAATTGTAGCAATTTGATCAGACTTTGTCAGTTTTTTAGTTTTTTCATAATGGCTGATACTTTGTACTTTGTCCTATTTTAATTTAGATTGCTGCAGGCTTCAAAATGTTTACAAAAAACAAAAAAATAAATGACAATGAGCTTGTGAGATTACATGAATATCTTTAAATAGTTTATATCTGCCAGCCATTTTCTTTTAACATGAGTAGCAATGGTGACAAACGTGTTTGAAAATCCACAATCCCAATGTTCAAGAATAAAGGAGATGATCATAGATTATTTGTGAGTGCAATTAAACTGTGATTACTTGGCATTTTTAGTTACAATATATTCTGTTCTGTAAGGACGTTAAATATTTATACTTTCTAATAATCCTCCGATGTTCAAATCATTTATGTACATAAAAACAGTCTTGGGCTGACCTCTTGTGGTGAAAAATCTGTACTACAGATTTCTTCTCAAGTATGAATGAAATTGTACAGAACTGCCATCAAGACTTCTAGCAGTGTGCTGTGAGAGGTGATTTTGCAGAAACACATTAACGCTCTGCACTCCAGGGAAATTACCTGTGTTTATTTTTGTAGTCATTCATTTCAGATAGATCCAATTTGATCCAATTAATGTCTTATAATGCAGCTGAAGCAAGTGATTTGGGGAGGGTATGCAAACAGCAACATTTTCACAGGTGGCTGTGTGGAGGAATCCTCATATCTAAATCCCTGTTCATCATTTACCCCTAAATTATCCCCCTTCATCTCCCTTATCTCTTCTTCCTCCTTCCATTAAAATTTAGTCCTTCTTCCTTCAATCTTCTTTTCTCCCCCCCTTGGTTGCCCCTCCATCTCTCCTGTTCCTCGTTACATCACATATTCCTTTATTCTTCCTATTAACCTTTCATTTTCAGGTACCATCTGACTAACCTCATCCATAAGCTGAATCACAAGAAGAAACTGAGGTGGCACCCCTATTTAAACACAGTTATACAAATATGTATATATATTTGTATTTCAAGTAGTATAATATTTGGAGAGGAGAAAATGCTGAATTCCAACAAAATCTGTGAGATTGTTTTTGGTATTATGGTTTCACCTGGTTTCTTGAACAGGGCAGCTTGTAATTATTCATGGAATATCCTGCATAAATCATTCTAATTCAGAACTTGAATATCAATTGAGCATGTAATAAGACACCAAAAATCGTATGACCCAAAAAACTAGAAATGTTGAGTTGCAGTTGTTGCTACATGGGGAGGCACACTGAAAACACATTTCTATACTTTTGCCTCTTGCAGATATGAACATTTTGGATTATTTTATCAAAATAATTAAATAATTAAGTATATTTCCACAAATGAAGAAAGAAACCAAAATGTAAATTGTGATAACCTGAAGAAAAATATTCATTATTAAGACGATATGATGTCCTACCAAATAAGAGAAGAGGAAGATAAGAGTACAAGTTACATATAAATAAAGCAGAATGACATGTAGGTTAGAAGATCAAATAAAGAAGCAACTAAAGAAGGAAAATCATCACATAAATCCCAGTAGCTGCATCAAATACTGGCATATTATAGTAATTTGAACAAAAAAATAAATGTTTTAATCGTCTTCATGAGTTACTGAAGAACCTTATCATGTTACAATGACTGGTAAAAGGAACGCTATAGGAGTTGATTAGAAAAACACCTTATTTATTTACATTTTGTTGTGATATGCAGCTTTGCTGATTATGCATGGCTTTATTTAAAGGTGCTATTGACATTGTAAATTGACGATAGTTTGACACTGATGACAGGTTAATGCATTTAAACGTAATGTTGATGCCACTGGCATCTTAGAAGTAAAACAAAAAAATAATATTTCTGGATTAAAATAACTAATTATATTGTCTGTCTTGTGAGTTTGTTAAAAAAACAGAAAGAGACACTGATTACTTGATTTTTCAGACAGGATTTTGGTGTTGAATGTGAATATGAAGTGACAGTTCCCACTTTGTTTGCGCTGAAAAGCACAACAAGATGTGTATGCTGGTGAATCAGTGGCTGCACAGAAAACCATTGCCTGCCCCCTGGCCTCACTGAAGGACATTACAATCTGTAGTGGCCTAAACAGGGCAAAGATAATCTTGGTTGACCCATCACATTCCGGTCGGGGCTTCTTTGACCTCCTGCCCTGTGGCAGGAGCTTCAGAATGTGGGACAAAAAAAACCTCTGGAACTCTTATACCTAAGAGCGATTAGGCTTCTAAATGCCTAAGTCCCCCACTTACACTGTCATTTCACATTCTTGTGTTCTTATCTTGTTTAGAGTATTACTATATGGTTTATAATATAATGTATAACTATAACTTATTACCTATAAATTCATGTATGCTTGCACAGTTATCATTTTGTGTATATTTTTATATGCTATATTTTTGTCACTGAGGGGGAAAAAGCCCACCCAGTTTCCTTGTGGCAACTGTCATAAAGACAAGAAAGAAATTCTCCTTTTTCTGATATAATGAGGCAGAAGGATCAGTGATGTAGGGATATGTCACATTAAATGTGCTGGAAAAAAATCTATCAAAATCACTTGTGAAAGTGACTGATAGATGACAGGAGGAGTTTTTTAATGCCCTTTTTGTTGAAGCAAGAGGCTGACAGAAATACTAAATCTGTGTAAAAATAGAGGGTGACGTGGCACTCTTGATTAAAAGAGACATGAAAACCCCTTTCTAGTGCAAAAGAAAAAAAAGAAGTAAAGATATATAAAGATACTGTAGCTATAGCTATAAAGATAACTCACTCTTCTTCTAGTCTTGGTTCTAATTTTCACCTGTAAGAGAAGCAATGTTGTAAAATGTAATCCAATCTTTAGTCATGGCTGAAATTCTGATATCTTTGAGGAGCTGATAAAGCTGGGGAGATATAAAACATCAACTTCAGACCAGTGAGTTGTGAGATATTTTACAGAATTCAGCCAATGTTCTAAGATGTGATAGAATGAATTGCAGTTGGAAAAAACAGACATTAAAAAAAAATCAGAAATGGCAATGTTAAAGTTATGGCGGAGGATGTTTTACTTCCGGGTGGATCATCAAGACGATAAGTCCTACTAATTGTCAATCATTCTGGAGAATTTTACATATTACTGTCGTACATGCTCTTTCCTACTGTAGGATAGTTTTCGCTTTCTTTGCATGCACACTTTCAAAAAGTGTCTTTGAAGTGTCTGAGAAGAAGAGAAAGGCCTCAGAAGAGAGAAACAAGACCAGTGTTGTGCGTGCACATTTTTTTTAAAAGTGGAGAGGGCGGTTCTTTCCTGAATTTCAGGAAAATCTTCTGCCATACCCTTAACATACCAAATCTGTATCAGTCACATAGTTTTTCAAACCAGAGCTAATTTGAACCACTCGTCATACCTTTTGTTCATATGTCAATTGATCAGATAACATTAGACCTTCTGTGTCATGCACCTTAAACAGCTGTAAGTGTGTGTGCTCCGTCTCTAACAATCTGTGGTTGGATTTTATGTGAATTCCAAAATCCAACGTTTCCCATCAGAATATGGTATGTTATTTTCTGTTGAAGCTGATTGGTGTACTGTAAAATTTGCATGTGAAATATGTTCAGTATTGTTCACATTTAACAACGATAAATCCCCATATAATGTTGAAAATGCTTGGATCATCACCCTGACTGCATCTCATGGAGTGAACTGAAAGTCCTCAGTGATGAGAACATCCTGCAGTGTAGTGAATGATGCTTGGAGGACCCGTCATATTCTTTGTTGACTGTTCAGACAGCTCCAAGAAAACATTGAAGAAAATGTCTTATTTATTTTCAAAATGCCATTTCTAGATAATCATTCAAAGATACAAACCTTTTTTTTCACTGTTTGTAAAGTAGTCAAACTTAAAAATCCATGTAGACAATGTGTAAGAAACAAAGAAAAAAGGAGACATGACTCTGTTGGTTTCTGTTCCTTTCAAATGAAAAACACAACTACCAAGGTTCTTTGCTGTGTATTTTCTTCCAGTGGCTTTACCCACACTGCAGCAACTGGAATGCATTACAGTAGGTTTGATTGTTAAATTAACTTTCATATGATCTCATAACATCTTGTTAATTTAGCAATATGTCCTTTTATTGTAAGACATGTTGGCATTACATAAGTAAAAAGCACAAAATCCAAATAGGCTAACATGAACAGAAATGAACATCCACAGGATTTAGCTGTTTGGCTCCCTGGTGATTTGCTTATTGTGACTCTCTTATAGCTTTCTGGACTACATGCTGAAAAAAGGGCCATTTTGTTTATGTACAAATGATTTTGTCTTTGTGATTTAACTGAGTATTGCATGGTGTGTGATCTCTGTCATTCATTGGATTGAATTCATGTTATACTGTCATTATAGCTCGAATATTAAATCCGAGACCTTCTCATGGAACAAAGCCCCTAATTAATATAATATCTGCATTATGTAAGAATTAACTGTATCCTTAAAACACACAGTAGTTTTTATAATACAGTTGTAGCAATGAGCTAATGAGTTGTTCATAGTTTTAACTGTGTCATGCTGGTCAGAGGATGCTGTGTATTTCTGAATGATGCTATGGGTTTTGAGTAAAATGTTTCAAGTTTCATTGTCATGAAAAGTAAGAAGGCCATGTCCCGAATTACTGTAACATATTGTGTGGTTCTGCAGTCTGACATGACATGCAAGGGACTTTATTTTCTTCTGATTGTAAAAGATCCAATATTTATTCCTATTCCATCTCTGCATCCTGTAACACTAATGGAAAGCATTATTTCTACAGATGTGTTTTGTTGACGGTACAATCATACATCTACATGCATGTTATACTGTAGCAGCAGCAGACAAGTTAGCTGACGTGGGACCAATCATCCAGTCACAAAAAAAAGTGAAGGGTTTTTCCAGCTAAAATATGCATCAGATTATTAAATGTATTTTCTCTGCTGCCAGCTGAGATTCTGATTGATGATACGAACATTTTCTGATCTTTGCAGCTAACAGAGCAGATGGCTTGTGGTAATTTGGCCAGCAGAGGGCAGTACTTAGCTGTTTGGACTAGGATGAAGATCTTTTCAAACTGCAGTGATGAGCCCTCCCTTCTTTCTCACTGTATTTAATCTTTCTTGTCTCTTCAAAATAATATTCACACATGTGTCTGCCAGATGAACAATAGGCTAAATATTCTGCAACTCATCAACTGCTGTGTGCTCCTCTGGTAAATTGTTGCAGTTGCTGAGAAGGTTTTGCTCGTCTAACAGCTGTGGTTTTTTTCTCGTCAAGCTAAAGTGGTGAAGCTCCAGCCTCTCGCTGCATTATTAATGAATCTTTTTCTGGCATCATCTCTACTCTCTACCCTGAAAACTGTTGGGGGAAGAGATGAACATAAATCTGATGGTTGTCATGAGATCCATCTAGCAGTAAAGAAAACACATAGCAGTAAAGAAAACATATATTAC
Source organism: Atherina boyeri (assembly GCA_029874935.1). Taxonomy (NCBI): domain Eukaryota; kingdom Metazoa; phylum Chordata; class Actinopteri; order Atheriniformes; family Atherinidae; genus Atherina; species Atherina boyeri. Next base: position 4,754 of record JAPMNP010674348.1, on the reverse strand, counting down.
ACAAGAACACACTTGTCTTATCTAGTCATTTGTCCGTCACAAAAGCTTTAATGTATGTGGAACGTATGTGGAATGTACAAACGTCAAAAATCCAAATGAAACCGGGATTACAGATGAATAGATGCAAGGCAATATATTTAAACATATTCATCCAGAGCCTGCATGCATGCTCTACATAAATTGTATAGATAGATTTTGTGTTATTTTGCTACTTTTGCTGTGAATTAAAAAAAAAGAAAAGAAAAAAAGAGGAAACAACCTGCTGAAAGACAGCACACAATGTGTTCTTCGGAGGGGTGGAATGTCTCCTCGAATTCACTGCTAGATTAATGTCAAGAAGAAAGCATGAAGACATTAAAATAGCAATTTCTATTTTCTACCGTGGTGGGTTGGGGGTGGGGGTGTAAGACTGCGTTATGTAAAAGGATTTGTAGATTGTAATTTCTTTAGAACTGGTTTCTCCTGAGAGCCATATATATTATTTTCTATTTTAAACTGTTAAGTGTTTGCTTCCCCATGTTCCATCCATATAGGCAGTATGTTATTAAAGGAAAGACAGCTTTATATCATATACCTCGAAATGACAAATTCCCTGTATGTCAAATCATTCCTGGTGAAAATGTTGAACATCATCTTTTACTGGGTGGGAAGCCCTTTCTAAGACGGCTATAATAGCTGCAGTGCTGACACTGACCCTATTCCATCAATCTCACATTAAAACGCTCCCAGCAGTTAAATATTTCAAAGAGCTCCTCAGTTAAGTCCAGAGAAGCTGAGCCTCTGTCTTCCTCCGACAAACTCTTTTTTCTTTTTTTTTCCCAAATGTAGTTAAATATAGATCTCATTGCTGATGACTAAACACCAAACGGATGCTTATAACAATATGGCTTTCACTGACCTGAACTGCAGAGCTCAAGATGAATCCCTCACAGTAAAAATAGTCACACCTTTTCTGTATCATCCTCTCACTTACACTTTGTCAGTCTGAGAGTATATCTTCAGCAAAATAAACTTGCTTTGTATAAAGAAAGAATAGCCAGAGGGATTTATAAATGAGAAGAAAGTGATAAAGGAAAGTCATTAATATATTATCATGGAGTTAGTGTGTGATGTTTCAGCCGTGCAGCATGGTCTGGTGCAGCGCTCTGTGCTTAGCTGCCCGTGTCAACACTACAAAGACAGTCACGTGACTGCATTCACAAAAGACAACACTAAAGTACTTTTATTCTGTTTGTCTTGCTATACTCTCACTTTTACTGTATTCTTCATAAAATAAAATCACTGTTTGATATGTTCACTCAATATGAAATCAGAAAGACATCCAGACTGGCACTTTGTGTGATGATAAAGACAAGCTGGTCCCGACTGAATATGACTGTGATTAATAATGAAATTCTGTGTGGGGTCAAAGAAAGTTTAAATGATTCATCTTAGCTCCACTGATCACAGCTACTCTGTATAAGTAAGCATATTTCCTTGAAGTTTTACCCTCTTTAAAGATGTATGTGACAGCTATATCTATATTTGAGAATACAGTAAAAGAAAGGAAAGGCTAAAATGTTGGTTTCAATTGAGCATGTAAAATGTAAAATGTAAGGCATATCAAATCAACAAGATCATTCCATGCTTTCTGGTTTTCTCCTTCCGTCTAGATGTTATGTATCATTGTTTACCATATAAACCTTTCTTTGGTGGTAAGTCTGCAAAGTGGAGACCAAAGTGTCTCACCAGACTGCTCTTGATACTGATGAATCTTGTTTTCTTGTTTGTTCCTCAGCCGTATCTTCCCTCACTGTCAACACCACCATATATAGTATCATATTTCCATACCAGCCTTGTGACTGGTTTGGCAGGCCTCAAAGAATGAGCAACTATCTCATGCTCCATCACTTTTGATTAATCAACCAGTAATCATAAACAATGTGGACCTGGTGGGAGTGCTGTGAAGAATTTTGTGAATTTACAGTGTATTAGTAATTTAATCTTACTTCATTCTAAAATAGTAACAATTTTATAATTAGAAATAAAACTGACGCAGGTGGGTTGTTTGATAATAGATCATTCAAAACTATATTTTATGTAAAGCAGACTCAAAAAAAATTCCTTCACAGGCTCTATGAGTACAGTAGGTAGCTGAATGTTTTAGAAGTGTAAGTATCCTAAATAGTAATACAGTGATGTTCTGCTTAGAATAAATAGGTTGACATCAGAAATGTATGGTTAGCCTATGAAAGCAAAAGTAAGATTATTGAGAGGCCATATCTTTGTTAAGGTCATCTTCTGCCCATTCAGGAGTCAGTGCTGGTAACTGATTGGCTGGTGGGGGGGAAATATGAAACTCATACGTCTAGCACAACAACTTTTACTTCATCAGCTACAGCATAAACTGGGCATCAGCATGCAGAGGATAGCAATCAAATGGAAAAATGTAAGGCTAGCCTGAACAATAAAACTCTTTAAATGAAGTTATGAATGTACTTTAACAAAATAAAGGAAAAACATAAAAAAAAAACACTTTTGTTAAAGCTGGATGTTTAAGTATTTTTTTCTCATTGGTAGTTGTGTTCTATCTCCCTGAAGAACAGTAAAAGTTGATGTGTGAGCCAGTCTCACCAGAAAATGTTTTGGGCATGTTAACCAACATCTGAAAAAAACCCTGTAATAGTACCAATCATGTCTAATCCATGTACGTACAACCCCAAATCACAAAGGCTGTGTCATTATGCAAAATACAAAAAAGGCTGCAACACATTCATAAAAATGTTGGGATTGCAAGGAAAAAAGGTTATTTGAAATAGATGATGTCAAGTTTTTCTTCTTCTAATTTTAATTTGTGATTCTAACCATGTATTTTATTATTTTCCAAACTATCAGAAGATATTTCATGAGTGAGTGGAAGGAAGGACAGTGTGGGGAAATTTCTGTGGGACGGGTCCAATGGCAATGTGATAATGGGTATAACTGGTTGTTAGCATCATTATCATCATAAGATGAATGAGATAAATAAGTTAGTCAGGTAAATCTGACCGTAGGCTTTTTGAGTCTTTATTGAGATACTGATGCATTTAGCAGATGGACCAATGTTGCCTTACAGTTTGTGGTGAGATCAGGCAAAAATCTAATAAAAGAGCCAGGGCAGAGAACACACAGTCAATCCACATGATAAACAACCGCTTCAACTGGTGGCAGTGTGCAGAGGCTGGCAACCCACAGAGTGGACGTAAAGACAGCAGTGGTCACATCTCTGTGGTCCCCCTCCCTCCCCCGACCCACAACTTTTCAAAGAAACATCCAAGACCTCAAAACTCTTTCCGTAGGAAGCTTTCCTAAGTGTAGGTAGGCTCACTCTTTTCTTTCAGCCCTGGCTCTCAAAGGAAGAAGGACACATCTAGGACATCTAGAAGAAGGACACAGTTCTAGAGGATCACAACGCTTTCTCCTAAGGCCCCCCCCACAGGACAAGGCCTGCTAACCTCAACTTGCTCTACTAAACCTCCAGATCAGCCTGTCAGAAGTCACCAGTATCTCTCTCTGCCCCCTTTTTGCAGCAGCAACAGCAGCACTAACAGCCTGCATGATGCTCTCTGAAACAAAAGAGATTCCATCTAATGTTGACCGCAGTGATGCTGACTGACTTTTCTCTCCTCTTCAGCTAGTTTGCTGCCACTCGAGTGCTACAGACAGTAATAAACAGCCATGGCACTGATTGAGGCAATTGGTCACTTAGTTAACACCACAACCTCATCATTAGCCAAATTAGTGCTTCATGAGGGGGGGAGGGGGTAACCTTCTGTAGCTCTGGTCTTAAAAAAGGGATTAATGATTGGTAACGTTTGAGAAAAGGTCAGACTAAAGTAAAGGTATTTAAGTTAAACCTCTTTATTTTCAGCAGGTTTATCCCACAACGATTGATTGTTCTGTTTGCTTAATTGTGGAAAAATACATCAAATAACACTTGATGTAATGTGTGATAATCTCATAATGAAATAATTTACAGTGTGTGAGGTTAAAAGAGACAGAAGCCAAAAAACGTTTGCATTTTTCGAAAAAAGGTGACTAAAGGTACAGCAGAAAAGGACAAGATGTGAAAAATGGTGGGGTTTTTTTTACATTAAAGTTTGGAAAAACCCTATTCTGGTGGACTCACAAAATTAAATTGCACTGACCGTTATATGTGCCGTTCAAACTTCATAAATACTTTAACTCAGAGTTCATGAATTCTAAAACAGAAACTGAGAAAATGGCCTCACAAGAAGTTCATTTCAGTCGAGGTACTGAATCTTTCAGTTAAGTCACGTAATCTTCATCACCAGACGCATGTTTTCCTGGTGTCTAAAAGCATACTGAAACAGTCAATTATTTGCATGCCGGCAATGGATCACAGAGCAACAAATCTCATGAAAAATCCATGGTTACAAGATCTTTGATCTCTCTTTTGAATTTGAAGAAACTGCTTTACACATTACTCCCTTTAGTGTATTTACAACAGGTTTTTCTTTGTTCTCTGTCTGATCCTCTTCTTTGTTATGTTTTACGATACCAAGTTTAAAGGTTGAATATGGTATATGAACATGATAGCGACATTTACTGTGTTTAGGTTGTAGTAACAACAATACAAAGATATTTCCAGCCGCTGGGTCACCAGGTTCCCTGCTGATACGTGACGTGACCAGCCGGTACCGTGTCCAGTGACAAATGTATGGTAGAGGAGTTTAACTGACAGCTAACGTTAGCCAAGTTAGCAAGTGAGTTAG
>JAPMNP010674325.1:0-11692 GCA_029874935.1 Atherina boyeri | reverse complement strand
ATAATAATAATAATAATAATAATAATAATAATAATAATAATATAATAATAATAATAATAATAATAATAATAATAATTAATTCACAAGACAAAGGACAACAGGGCTGTGGGAGGGTTACAGTGTTATTGAGTTAGAGTTTGATTTGAGGCAGCAGGAGGCTGGTTTACTTTGCTTTAGCGAAGATGAATTTTAGTTGGGAGTTAAGAGGTCACGAGTTAAAGGTTAGAGGTTAAGGTTAGAGTTAGGTTAAGGTTAGAGTTAGGTTAATGTTAATAAAGCAGGTTTGTACAGGGGATAACTTTCACAAGGACCGTATGGAAAGAATAAGAACTAAAAGAAAGATAATGAAATAGAAATGAGAGGAGGGTAATGAGGCAGGTGAGGGATAGCAGAGGTAGTTCAGTGCAAAGGTTGAACAGAAACATAAAAGGTAGAAAATAAATACAATTCAAGTATATTGTAATTATGAAACTCGGCTATCACAGTCACTATATATAGAAATATGTCACTTTCAATAATGAAACTACACAAAGGGATGAAAATAAAGAAAGCGCGGTTAAGCCAGGTCTGCAGAGGCTAGCCAGTATTCAATTACAACGGTAAATCCACCTGTATTAAGGTCATGCAACCTAATGGCCATAAGCTCCCCTTCTAAACTCTGGTCATCCAGAGGTTGATCAGATTAAGGTGGCAATGACCTAAATATATCTCTTAACATGCTGCTGTCCTCCTCACATTATCAAATGTGGTATTATTTATTTTCTGGATAACCCCCAGCTGGCTAGTTGAAAAAAACTCTCCAATAAAAAAAAAAAAATACAAGGCTATAGTCTGCCCAGAGGCAATCTGGTATGATATGTTGCACATCTGCATGTGAGGTGAATGGGGTTGCGTGATTGGCCGAGTGTCAAAATCTGACCACTCCGCAGAGGGCATCTGGATGACCTTCTCCTCTACAGACCCCCTAGTATTCTGGTGAAGTCACAAGTGTCGGAAAATAATGTAAAAGTAAATAAAAATAGAATTAAAATATTGCCCATTGTTACCACTTCTACAGAGGTCTTAGCATCTCCCTCCAGAGCAGCTTTGATGCAAACTTTCGAGAATTTCCTGCAGATTAACAGCGACTGAACTCAGTGTGAGTCACACATGTGCATAAATCTGCGTGTGTAAAGGATCCATGTAATGTCGGATCATGATTTCAAACCTTTATATTAAAAAAGGTCCTTAATCTTTATGAATACTCTTCTCCATCCTCTTACTGTCACTGTGGCCTGTGGTTAATCTGCTCTGGCTGACAAGGCCAGCGAGGGCCTGGGGTCTGCAGCCATGGAAACTTAGGAAGAAATGTCAGGCTCCCTACACTCCACTAAAGTCTCTCCTCGGGGGACCCTGATGCAAATATCACTGCCCCGCCAGCACAGCATGGTCTGGAACATAAGGAACCAGTCTGCCAGCTTGTCAGCCATCTTGCAAACAACAATTAATATATTCATACCTGTTAGTGTGATATGTGTGAAGTATGAATGCAACAGAACCACACTTGTCTCTTAACATTGTAGGAAAAAAGGATGCATGTGAAAGATTTAGGAGAAAGGGGGGCTTTGGCTGAGCTGGAAAGGTTTCTTAAACAACTAATGGCCAGTCTACTTCTCATGTTCCTGGTTCCCCCCTGGCATCTCATTTCGCTTTATTTTACCTCAAGGTCTTACCAGATTCATGGGTTACCATCTGATATCTGAGAGTGGGGCGATGCAAAAGAGCAAACAGCAGGGCCCCAGAAACTGTCAAGAGCAATCTGATCAACACATCAACATTGATTTAAAACAAAGAAAGAAAACAGAAAAGACTTTTGAACTTTGACCTTTTTAAGCTTTACTTTGCAGGAATTAATCCTAAAACCTGGAAGCCCAAGATGGCTGCTAGCAGTGCTGAAGATATGAGGTGATGGCAGAACAGGGGGCTTGAGCACATAGCCTTTTTTTCTCATCAGCATAAATCCTATGCAAGTGCTGAGCTTTCCAGCAAAGGCAAAAAAAAAAAAGGCTAGCCCTCAAAACTAACATTACTTTGCAAGAGTCTTTTTGGGGGAAAAGAAAAAGTAATTTCCTTTCCTGCCCTCCTACAGTATATACACATAAAGTTTAAAATGCAAGGAAATATATAAAGAGCTTAGTGGGTGGGTATATTTTTGCAAGTAGTTCAAAAAGAGTGCAAAATGTGGCAACATGGGGGTGTGGGCCAGACTGACAAGAGATTGAGAGAGAAAAAAAAATATTTGTCCAAAATCAAGGAGGTGACCCAGCCTGATTGTAGGATAGTAAGTTGCAGCCCTGCACTGGCCTTCACCTGGAGAAAACTCAATAAACTTTTAGCTCCTATCGACACATTCCGAACATTTTTTGGCTATTTTTGGACAGCAAAAAAATTATGAGAACTGGAGTTCAACCATTTAACATCCAAGTATAAATATACAGTATATAAAGGACCAAAAAAATACAGTCGACTATTGTTTGGGAAATATGCTCGCTCTTTATCTTACCAAGAAGCCTAAAAATACTGTGAGCTGTGACTGAAGAGTAATTATTGTCTTGGATTCAAACGAGAGTCCAATTATTTCTCCAAAGCTTGCCGTCTTGCAACATAGTGCAAAAAAACTAAATAAATAAAACAGATCTAACGTGGGCAGTGGTAAAGTAAAATCTAGATAATATGCTCATTGAAAAATAAATAAGGCAGTATCTATTTCCAAGGTAACCTTCGGAACTCTAAGAAATAAAAAAAAATAAAAATAAAAAAACGGTATAAAAATGAGTCTCAACTGTGACATTTACAAGTATTAATGAGCAAGTTAGCATTTAAAGAATAGAGTTGCCTGAAAAAGCTTCACTATATAAATAAAGGCCGTGCTGCTAAAGGAGGGACGGGCTGCCTCTTTAAGTCGTGCAGCATCTCTTTGTCTTAAGTTCTAGAGTGGTGGAGTGAAAGAAGATATAGTTTACAATTAAAAGAGTGTGGATAAAACAAAATTGAAGTTAAGAATAAACAGAAGCAGAAAACAGAGAAAAGGGGAAAAAGAGGACAAGCCGGTGGGAGGGCAAGGAATCATGCATTTTGGAAAGTGGTTATATGCCATCTGCTTCAAGGAGGGTTAGCTTGATGAGCTCTGTATGACACTTACCAAAGGTTTCTGAAATTGACAAAGCCAGAAGTAAATAAAAAAAGAAAAGAAGAACAACATAGTTCATTTTAGGTTAAGGTTAAAGGTGAGTGTTACCCAAGATTTATAGGAACTGCATTTTAGGGATTTTTATAAACATGAAATGCTATGGAAGGAATTAATTTCTTAGTCAAGATAAATTTAGTCTACAATTTAAAATTTTAATCATGAAATGGATTTTTGCTTAAATAAAATGCAGTTAATCCATTCATTTCAAGTTTCATACTTATTTAGTCTGATTTTATGCTTTATTTAATGCTTTTCTCTTTGGTTTTAACTCGTCTTATGGGTCAGAACCAAATAAAACGTGTTTGAAGACTCTGATGTACACTAAGACACATCTGAGTTTCAGACACTAATACAGACAAAAACACTTTAAGAGACAACAAAACAACAGTTTGTGCCAGTTAAACAAGAAACAGAGACAATTGAAGAATTCATGAAACAGAAAAAGACAGATGATACAGACGTTAGACAACAGACATACAGCTGCACTTCTTTGTCAACCACTCTCACAAATTTAGAACTCACAAAGCCATGTTGACCAAGTTGAGTCAATTTTAAGCGATGAGCCTTCACATGATTACATGACAAGCTAAAACACTTGTGGAGAAGAAATGCTTTTTCAGCAAAGAAATGTGCCTGAGAAATAAAAACCAGAATCTCAACACTTTTTCTGATGTTCTAAAATTCTTCAGCAAATTTCAGTAAGATCTTCCTGAACAAACCATCAACACAAAGCTTAATCACAACCTACACTTTTTTGGAGGAAAAAAAAGAAAAATTATCCAGGTAAGGCAATATCACATTATAACTGTCCCACATCTGAACACATATGTTGCCATTTACTCACAACTGCCAGTGTACTATCCATTGACAATACTAAGATTGTTAATATTACTTGGCCACAGAGGGGCAGCAATTAACAAGTGGTTGCCTTTTTTTCCCCCCAAATTTGATTCAAATCCATTACTTGGGTTTTACTTATCACATATCATGCCTAAAATTCCAATAATGCACAAACAACATCCTCTGAAATGCAGTTATTAAACTAATTATAATTATAACAACACAGGTCACAGTAGGCCTGCATCTTTTAAAGGTTTTAAACAGCATTTAGGGAATAATAACATTGGAACTGGTCGTTGCCCTGAAACCTGAGTCAGAAACACTGGTTGTTCAACTATGCCAGGACACCTCAGAATATGTTTTTTAAGATGCCTTTGGCTATATGAAACCATCTCAGAGATTTGAGATAATTCAAATATTGAAGGTTTTGATCTGAAGTTAAAGGTTCAACAGAAATGCTGTCTAAAATTTTAAACAGCACTGTGAACTTGCTGTATTTGGTAATCCATGAATAATGAAATGACAAATTGATTCTTTTGACTGTACAGCTCTTGAGAGCCACAACTAGGGCAGGAACTCAATGGGAACAGACTCTTTATTTAGTGGTGTCTACCCTGATTTACGTTTGCAGCAACAAATCAAATGGGAGTCATTGGATTTTTTCAAATGGTGACAAATCATCGACCTAAAATATCTACCCTTATTGCCCAGAGCCACTCCAGGGCCTGCACTTAATTAGCTATATAATTAGACTTTGCTTTACTGGGCCTCTCATCAGGCTTTAATCAATGGGAACAAGACAACATATCCAGATTTGAGTTTTGTCATTAGGATGTGGACACTGTTCCCATTGTCTGCCATGACACACATGTGGGATGTTGCAAAATCATTTGACCTCGTTCACTGACTTTATACTGCGTTCCTCATCTTATATTAAAATCATTTAATGTGCTGACACTTATTCTCAATAGTTCTTAAGACTNAAAAAAACTTGCGCTCTAATTACATAATTCTAATGGAAAAAGTTATTTGTATGAAGGCAATACTGGGAAATACAAGCATGTCAGCTGCAAAATACAAACACATTCAAGTTAACAGTATTCAAAAAGCTTGAGAGGAATCAGAAAAAACACTTATTGAGTTGAAAAAGATATATAAGAAAACAGGAGTTTTCCTTACCTGAACGTAGCTGTTTGATTCGCCCGTTACTTGTGCTGGGGTCTATGGGTAGGAAGTCTTTGTACCAAGTGATTTCTGGGTCAGGGTTGCCACTGGCAGCACAGAGCATGGTGGCTGTTCTAGTGCGCTCCACCACTTTGAGTTGAGGGCCCATGTCAATGTTAGGGAAGCCGGCTGGAAGAAGGTCCTCTGAAAACGAAGAAGAAGAAAAAAGGGGGAAAGTGGTCAGGTGAGTCCTGTAACTTGAAACAACACAATTCATTATTTAAATATCACATTCAAAGCTGTTACTCGTTTTTTATTTGATGAGAGTGCATCAATCAGTTTAATGGGAAAATATGGAGACCTGCAGCGTACAAATTGTTAAAAAAAACAAAAAAAACAACAAAAAAACAAAAACAAAACATGAATGCCTGCCAACAAATTAGTCGAATAACTGAATCCAAATTTCCATCAAGATTCCTCAAGTTCAGTCAGGTAAATGAGACTCAAGTCAGTTGGAGTTTACACAAGACCTCCATAAAACCACCACCTGTTTGGGACTCATTTCAGCTCCCAACAGACTTTGACTGAATACAAAGAAAGATGTAACTGATCAGAAATGACACATTTTCATAAAAAATATGCAAGATTATTTCATTAGAGTTAAGCAAAATGTACATTATAATCATTATTCCTAAACTATCACACCAGTCAACACTTATTTAGTTAGAACACAAGCCCTGCGGTTTCTTTGCAGCTAATAATCATGCATGATTGAACCATTATTTCATTTTTAAGAGATGACAGTGTAGTGCACTCTGTGGTCATTGTTCCACTCCATGCTGTCTTTAGGCAATTAGTTCCATGGGTCAAATTGCCTGAACTCTACCCCGACTGGAGCCAAAGTAGTGATTCATTCTCAGATGACAAGAGCTGAGGGGGAAGCACCCTGAGCCATAATGCACATCAGAAGCCCAAGGCCAAATCACAAATAGGAGAGGATTGACTGACTTAGATACTGGCCAGTGGCATGGCAGAGCTCACTTGGCAAGTCAGTGACCTCATGTCCACTTTATACACATCACAGTAGTCTTTTGCTGTGACACAAGAACCAAATTAATGGGAATTAAGACAGTTGGACTTAGCTGCACTTTAAGTTGCAGACCTTGAAAAGTTACTTTAAATTGCATGTAACACTGTTTACATACGGTGTCCTGATAGATTAAGGTAGTTATCTTATAAACATTTATCATTGTCCAATGTTTAATTCCATTTTACCATCATTCAGATCAGTTCAAACATTTCAAAAACAACAAATGGTGAAAAGGCTGCAAGAGATTCAAGATAATGAATATTATTGATTTATATGGCTCAGATGATAAATTAAACTTTTTAATAACATTTACATTTTCAAATTAAAAAAGATAAATGAAACAAAACTGTCATTTTCTATGCTCTTACATTATGCTCTGGGACTGCGTGGAGCAGAATTGTGCTCACGTTTTGAAATATTAAGTCTCAGAAAATATAAGACACATGACAAGGATGGCAGGAAGAATCCGATGGTCTCAGAACAAAGTTCAGACAGGTTCGCTCTGAGGCTGACATCAGAGCACAATGCATATTTCAATAGCAGGTTCAAAAAGTACAGGCATTTACACTGTTTCAGGTTTTTGAGCTGTATCCTCTCCATCATTTATTCATGATCATCCCTGTATAATCTCTTTATACCAATTCCCCTGAAGCTCAGAAAAGCTATAGCCCAGACTAGACTTTGTCAAGTTACACAATATGTTCTCACAAACACCCTCCTCTGTGTCATCAATGATCTATGTATAAGATACTATCTAAGGTGCTGCACTCGTACATCCCTCTAGCTAGGTCTGTCGGTTAGGGAAGCATATCTGCAAAGGGTAGGTCTAGCCTGCACTGTGAGTGTTACATCTGATGTTGCCAGGCCTATCTGTACATCACATCATGTTCACTCTGTCTCCATGCTTTGAAAACATGACACTGTCGCCTATGGTGACCCCATTAGTGTGGCTCAAAAGAAAAAAAAAAAAAGGAAAAACTAAGTGGATTTGAGACAAATGTAATTAGGCAAGTAACAGAGGGAATCTGCATGGAGGAGCATAAAAGGGCAGGGAAGGTGGATGAACACACAAACTGGACTAAAAAAGGGGGTAAATAAGAGGTAAAGATGGTGGAGACACAGAGAGATAATGCTATCATTACAGCTGCTCTGTCCAGATACAACACCAGAAGCCATTTCCTGAATAAACAGCATGTATGCTGACTGCTTGCTTCCCTGGGAATAGAGTCTGATACCATCTTTCCCCCTGAAGCTTACAGACTCTGTCGATAAAGGCGGTCATGCAAAAATAAATAGATCACTCATCGAGGGAGTGTTACTTTAGGGTTAGCCAGCTTGACTGTGAAAGGGAGAAGGCAACAATGACATAGACTGATTGTATCCCAGTACTCCCAAAGGGCTAGTCCCCCGTAATGGCACAACAATTGCATTTCTATGATTTGTGCACTCTGTGATGACAGATCCACACAGGTCAAATAGAATCAGCTCATGCGAACTGTTGGTCACTGACAACATTGTTGCCCGATTTGCTGGGAGCAGCATTTGTTACATGGGCCAACAATCATTATGCTACAGCACAGATGCATGCTACAATCAAACCAATAACCACAAGAATATTCTAAATACTTTTAACATACATACACACACACTTTTCAGTGTGGTGCCGAGTTTGGTAAATACAAAACGTAAAACAAATAATTTATCCTCTATTTGAGTCATATAGTGATCTGATTCCATCCATATAAAAATATATATATATTTCTATAAGCCAGACTTGAATGCAACCCTTCAAACTGCTCCTCAACAAGAGTTGCCCAGCCTTTCTGGGGGTTTCAAAATTTCCTTTGGACATTGGCTGCCTTTTCAATCATTTTCAGTCCAATCCTTGCACCTGACAATTTTCATAAGATTTTTTTAAGACACTTTTACTACTGACCTGTAAATCATTCAAGTATAAATACAAATCTAACTCAAGGGCACAAACCACAACTCAAGAAAGATAAAACCAAACAAATTTTCAATTGCATCGCTTGGCCTTTTTACGTTTCTCTGTCTTTTTCTTTTTTCTTTTTAATTAGCAGTTTACTCAGAGAACACACATTTCTTTCCCATGTCTTTAGCTACATCTACACAGTTTATCCATAAGAAATAGGAATATACCCCACAAAAAACCTGAAAAAAGGCATCTGACCGTTCAGCTGATATATTCATTGTTTCCTAAATTCTTAACAGAGCCTGGACCTCAACGCTACTGAAGCATGGTGGTCACATATTCAGATTTTTTTTTTTTAATTTCCTTTAGAAAGCCTGAAGAATTATTCTTAAGGTTAAAAAATTAGGTTAAGATTAAGAAAGTTAGCCAATGAGTGCTGAGGCTTTGTTGAAGAATGAAAGCAGTCACACTAAATACTGGCTTTCAGATTCTTCAGGATTGTATAAACTATGTTTTATTTATGCTTTATGTATGTAATATAAAAAGACAAAGAGTGTGGCTCTAAACATTTGCACAGTACTGTATATACAGTACAATACCATGATTTAAATAATGAGTAAGGCATATTTTGGAATTAGGCAGCCATACTTTGTAAACTATCCAACAAGATATAGAAATTCCTAAAATTACAACTTCCTTAATGCACGTGCTAATAACAGCAGGCTTTGAAGTCATTAAAGAGAAAGAACAGTAACTTTAGGTTAGTGTGGCGGAAAACAGTACATCTGCTCCACATAATAGCTGGCTTGATCAGCATGACTGCAATGGTAAACCTCCTACAAGCTATGGATGATCTTCCTGAATATTGTAATTCTTTTTTGGCTGTCTGTTATTAGTCTGTGTAACTCATATTTCCCAATTGTCTTTAATTTCACATCACCGTTTAATATCATTACACAAGTGACAGGTGCAAAGCCTTTAATCAGCCTCCGGTTAGCTTAGCCACTGGCCGGCTGTTAATCTGCCGATTTATGCCTGCTGTTGCATTCTGCTTTCTATCATGCTAGCAATTTCCCTCTTAAAAGGTCTGTCCTTTAGACTCATTTAACTCTCCTGACTAATCTCATTTCCAGTGATTCATTATTACCAAACAATCTCTGAAGCATTGGAGGTCTTTTACCATTTCTATAGTAATGAAAACATGCAGTACACTGATAACCAAATGGCTCTATTGGAAACACAAAAAAAACAGCCTTGGAGCGCTGCTGTTAGTTACATTCGGTACAACGTCACCAGAAATTCTCCATATGTTTCAGATGTAATTAGAAATACAGAATCACCAGTACTTTTCAGCACGGCAAAAACCTTTAATCAATGAGCACTTAATCCTCATTGGTTACAGGTTATTTGAGAACATGGGCAGTTCTAATATCGCTCTTTGCTTATAACTACACAAATCCTGAAGCCTTTCATATCACTACTGCCTTGCTCCGGCCAATTTTCTACCGTATTACACATGACACCTAATCTCTAGGTCTTAGTGCTCTGCTACACAGATACATAAGCAAATGAACCATAAACCCTGGCAGATTACTGCTTTGCATTGGTCAGGATTATACACTGTGTAATATTGACATTATCATACTGCCGATTTAATTTATTTTTAAGTGATGCCAACATCAGTGAGTTAAAACAACTTGCTCTGAGCAATCATTGACCTCAGTTTGGGAAGACTTTTAACAAATGATAAAGGGAGGAAGGTGAAATCCAACAGGCTGGCACTGCAGCTAAGTGCCATGATGTGCTCCACCATATCCTGCACCCATTACTCATATTATTATTTTCACTTACCGCAATGATTTAATTTCATCAGCAGCTTAATCAGGTTAACTGATTACCTAGCACCACAGCATACAGAACACAGGCTTTAAGCAAGCCTGTGCACTAATATCACAGAGACAGAGGCCGAGTGAGAGCAAGGAAAGGAGGAGTGAGTGAGATAGGGAAAAAAAGCCACAGATTCCAACTTAAAGAAACAGGATAATAAATATGGTGAAAGTGGATGAAGAAACCAATGGCACACTTGCTCAAGGGAGTATGAAGAAAATATATGTTTAACTAATAGACAGATCCAGCTGCTTGGACTCGAGACAATGCGGTTCATTTGCTCTGTATTTTCCCCACAGCCACAAGTGTTCACATCAAACAGGAAGTCCAGAGACTAGGGAGGAGTGCTGGTTAACAAGGAGGCTACATGATAAAGATGGGGCACTACTGGGGTATTTTGGAAAACATGTCAATCATGCATGTGTGTGTGAGTAGTCAATGTTTTATTTTAAATAACATGCTGGGTAACACACACATATTCCATACTCGGAGTCGGGTCGGAGGGCTGAAAAGCTTTCCATACCTAAGCTGCAAGAAAATATTTGAGTCTGAAATATTCTAAAAACAAATTGTTAGCATTTTGACTCCATATCCCAGAGTTCAGTGCAGACTCAATGATAAAACATTTGAGGAGCTATTGAGAATTAGATGCAACAGTGTTGCTCAATGAGTTTTGCATTGGAAAAAAAGACAACTGCATTTACAATAGAGGTGGGCGGATCGATCCAAATATCGATAATATTGATACAAATGTTGGTATCGGTATTGATTGATACCAACGTAATAATATCGATACTTAAGTTGTTTTTTTTTAAATTTCACTTAAGTTTCAGTTTCTCTCGTTTTGCGACCTGACTGTTTTTCAAAGTGCACTAAAGGGGTAAACCTTCTTTTTGTAAACATGCTACTTGAAAAGATAATTTGTTTTACATTTTTTATATTTGTCTTGAAGTGATCATTTTTGTAACTTTGTTTATTTAAATAAACAGAAGTGCCATGAAGAGATAGATTTAGTTTTATAATTGCATTGTAGTTTCTGAACACTCTGCCTGAAAAAATTGTTTTGTTGTGTTGTTTCTGAACAAAAGCTTTTGTAGTACTGATTTTAACTGATTAATAATCCAAAATACAAATCACAAAAATAAATTAAGTCATGAAAATTCATTTAGATTTAGCTTGAAGACGCATCCACCTTAATTATTAAAAAGTATCGGTATCGGTGATACTGGCCCTGTATTTACTGTATCGGATCGATACCAAATCTAGCGGTATTGCACACCTCTGATTTACAACACTTTTGTGAAAATAACATTTTGAACAAAACTAATCAAACATTGAGGGAGTAATTTATCTCATGAATTTGATCATTATCTATATGTTTGAACAAAATGTATGCAAGGTTAAGGAGTGACTAGTGTACTGAAATTGTGCTATTAAATTACAAAATGAATGTAATTGTAAGTGAGATTCAACACAATGGGCCTCATTCACGAACCGTTCTTAAGAACAAATTTGTTCTTAAGTCCTACTTACGAAGTTTTTACGAAGA